>JAIPRM010001001.1:0-36748 GCA_025469315.1 Stegophylla sp. TES_Ste_2020 | reverse complement strand
TTCGTTCAGAATCGTTTTACTGAAGAAATTATTTATCGTTTCTTTAAAATTTAATACGCCCGTCAAGAGAATACCACCCGTCGTGCGAAGTACACCCATCGTGCGAAGTATGTCCGGCTTTTTTTATCATTGAAACCATAGATGTAGGAATTTTTAAGAATGAATAAGGGTTATCAAACTAGTTGACACGCAGGGAAAAAAAATCCAACCAACATTTTTATTTGACATGCTTGTACAAA
Source organism: Stegophylla sp. TES_Ste_2020 (assembly GCA_025469315.1). NCBI lineage: Eukaryota > Metazoa > Arthropoda > Insecta > Hemiptera > Aphididae > Stegophylla > Stegophylla sp. TES_Ste_2020. Next base: position 36,509 of record JAIPRM010001001.1, on the reverse strand, counting down.
AAGGTTCGCCATCCCTGATCTAGAGGCCAATCTGGTTTTAAAAAGTTGCTGGCTGAAATTTTTGAACAAGTATTTCTATACAAAAACATGTACACAAAAAATATTTTACATCATTGTAAAAGTACTAGCTTCTTTGCTTCACTCAGTATACAAAACATTTACTAAAAATTTTTGGATTGAATTTATCATATATTAAATTTTTGTATAAAACTTTTATTGTTTACTCATTTATCTTTAAATATTTAATATACAAATGTTATAAGTCGCAAGCTCTAATAATCACCAAAAACATTTTATTCTGGATATGCTGCCACTTTTTACTATAAAATATAAACTCATTCATCCACCAAAAAAAAAATTTAATAAATATAATTGTTGCTTATTTTTTTTTTACGACCAAAATGTCATTTACTGTTTTTTGTTTAGTTTAAATAGTATATTCTTAAAAATGATTCAGCATTGATTATAATCAACAATATTTTATATTGGCATTATGCTTACATTTATATATTTAAAATTGTTTTTATTATTTTAAATTTAAAAATTATTTCATCTATGAAACTTTATTTATCTAACAAAGTATTTTTTACTAAAATGCCAAAAACATTAAATATTTTTTCGTATGGTACACATTATTTAATTACCTGATTTTTAAAAATAATAAAGATGATCTAAATTTATTTAAATAAATATACAACAATATTGTATATTATTATAATCTGCATTACCTTAAATGATTAATAATTTTGTAATATAAATAAATATAATGATATTGATTTTTAAGTAATACATTCAAATCCATTTGTGTCATTTATATATTTAACCACAAGATTTTGTTCAATAAAACCATGTGTATTGTTAACTTGCAATGTTATTAATTTGTTTTAAAGAAAAGATTATAATTTATTTGTTTGAAGTTACTTTTTATTTAAAAATATTTAAATTTATACATAAAAAATATTAATCTGCATAAAAATATTGTAACTAAATAACTATGAATTTATGTTCAAATAAAATCTTTCTCGTTTGTTTATTATAGAATTACTCGATATTAATTTGACACCAATAGTTTTGATGAATTGTTTATATGATATTAATGTAACTGTTAAATTGATACAAACTTTCTACATATTTAAGTTTTTTATTCAATAGAATATTTTAAATAAATATTTAAATTCAAATGCTTCAAAGTGGTTTTAAACTATTGAAGTATACATTACAAAAAATTAATGTTTTATATTAATTTTTACAGTCCTATGATGATTTGGTCCCTGCAGCTAGAAGTTTAGAACTTAGTGAATCTTCTAGCGATTCTGGATCTAGTAGTTCATCAGACAGTGACAGTGATGACTCAACAACACCTCCTCCTCCTTCTTTACAAAAGATTGTAGAAAAACACTCTTCACCCATTTTTAATTCACCCAACACAAATGGTATTTATAATTAATTTTTATTTAAAATGTTTGGTTGTTTATAATTATTTTTATTTTAGGCTTTAAGGGTAATCTAGTAGATCCAGGACGTATTTTAGATGAAGATCTTCAACTTTCCGAAACGGATTCAGACTGACTGCCATTCTGCGGCGATATAATAAAATACCAAATACCCCAAATCGAAGCCGTTCAGTCGTGCATCAACAATAAAAAAAAATCTTATAATTATGTATTTTTAAACCTACTTAAATCTCTTTTGATTAAAAATAAAAATAATTACAAAAATGTATTTTATTTTGTGTAAAGCAAACAAATCAACAAGAATAACTTGTATATAAATTACAAAAAAAAATTTATCTGGCTAACAGAACAAATTTACTAAAGAGTTTGCATACATTAAAGGTTTCACAGGTGGATGAGGTACAGCTGTATATGTTGTGAACTTTGGAATAAGGCTTCGTCCCTCCAGAGTGATAAATGCTCCTTTGTTACCCATTGTATCACAATAATTCGGAGCAGAAAACACTGTGATACATTTGGAATCGTGTGCTTCTTCATATCCATTTGCTTTAACTTCATGACTACGGATAATATAATCTAAGTTGTTCAATTCAACAAATTTTTTAGTCACATCGGGCCCAAATTGTACTCCGACACCACGTTTACTTGGTGAACGTCCAGGAGCGTCTTGAGGATCTGACCACAACACATCACACATTAGCCCTTCTTCTGGTGGCTGCCTATTTCGATAAATGTTTTCAATATCCTTCAATGTAACATCATCTTTAGAAAACAAACCTCCATGCATAACTAAAACACGTTTGTTAATGCAGTGTGCAAGTGGAAGCCAATTGTACACTTCTGTAAAAAGATTGGCCATTTCATCTGAATACTTAGACTTAACCTCACCTTCAAATCCATACATTCTATTCATGGTAACACTTTCATGATTACCACGAGACATAAAGAATTTATCAGGAAATAAAAGTTTAAATCCAAATAATGTGAAAATACACTCGACTGAAAATGATCCTCGGTCAACAAAATCGCCATTGAACAAATAAGGGTTTGTATCTGAAGGTAAACCATTCAATTCAAATATATTTAATAAATCATAGTACTGGCCATGAATATCACCGCAAACAGTAAATTTCTCATCAGACTTGATATTAATATAAACAAGAGTTGGTTGTTTTTCTAAATATTTTTTAACATCTAACAAAATTTTGTAAGCATGTTTTTTGTGTAACTTACCCTGTTCTCTGTAAGTTTTTATAAGTTCTTTCATGAACTCAAGTGTGACTTTTCCATCATCTAAACATGGTCCACTATAATCGTCTTCAATACACATAGACTCTATATCTATTTGTTCAGAAACACTTTTGGAGTCTTCCACAGAAATAGCTTTTTCAAAAGCCAGTCTTTTAACCATCTTGTTGCATTCTGTATATTTACGATTAGCGTCCTTGTCACTGGGTAAAGCTTTTACAACCACCTCGTAGTCTTTCAGAGCTTCCTTGAATTTACCAAGTGACATGTACGCTGTTGCTCTACGATAATATCCCTTCAAGTATTTGGGATCGAGCTGTATTGCTTTAGATGCATCGGCCAAGGCGTAACCGTATGCTTCAGTTTTCGAATAAGCAAAACTACGATTCGCATAGTAAGCGGCAAAATTATGTGGTTTAGTTGACGAACTTTCACACATTGTAATAGCCTTAGAATAAAAATCAATAGCTTCTGCATAACGTTTAGCAGCAAAATGGACATTTGCTTCTTCTTTCATTCGTTCAGCATGGGTGATATCCGCTTCGCGGTAATCCAACTTGCACTCGCCATTCATTTTGATAAAACTTGAATACAAACAAGACTAAAAGGAACACGTTAATAAATCAAACACAAAATTATGAGTAAGGAAATTAAAAAAAAATTTATTCAATTCAATTGTTAGCTACAACGTTACTTAATAGCTATTGCCATTCGCCATTTACATACTGGGAAAATTGGTAATTTTTAAGTAAGAATAAAATTGTATTTTGTTTATTTATTAATGAAAAAAAATTACAGTGTGTTCGTGATAAACACGTGAAGTATACTTATCAAAGTACTGAATAATGGCTAATTAATTCAATAGTATTTCAGTATTTATTTATTTAAAAGAAAAATTTGATTATTTTTTTTTTTTTATACAATAATGAAAAATTGATAATTACTTAGTAAGGCACAATTTTAAAACTTTTTATTTGAAAATTATAAGTAGCAATTAGGTTGGCATTTACCAAGTAATTTCCAAGATAAAATGGTAAACACGTGATAAATCAGTTTCCATTGATATCAATATGATAATTTCTTTTACAATAATACATTTTTTATTGTAATTATTAATAACAATTAAAAGTGTTAAAGTTATTTTGTAATCAATTTATAAATTTATAAATATAATTTAATTACAATAACTAAAGAAATCATTTTTTTCAATTTAATTCGCATAGTCTATTAAAATTAATTCATAACTATGAGTGAAACATTGAAAACATTAAAAGAACAATCTAGAATAAGGAAAAAATTGTTGGCAAAAACGGTAAACTAATAGTTTAAAAATTGTTTTTTTAATTTTTAAAATTTGTTATTTACAGTTGGGGTTTTCAAATGTGCAACAGTTACGTCATGCATTAAATACTCATAGAGAGCAAATGCCTATGAGTTCAGTTCGCAAAGTCTTAAATAAATTTAATACTCAACCAAAAAGTCCTGAACATACTTACAAAGATTCATCAACATTTCTTAAAGGTACTCAATCGTCGAATCCACACAATGATTACTGTCAACATTTTGTTGATACTGGTCAACGTCCACAAAATTTTATTAGAGATGTTGGTTTAACTGATAGGTTTGAAGAATATCCTAAATTAAGAGAACTGATTCGTCTCAAGGTATAATAATTTATATTAATAAGTATTTAATATTTAGTGAGAACATATACTTAAGTTTATATTTATTTTAACCGTATACTATTTTTATTTACTTTTATTATTTACAATTACTAGTAGACACATAGCCATGGGGGGGGGTTGACTTATGTCTTATAAAGGTAAAGATTCATAAACTGTGATGTACACATATTTATCATAACAAAATTTATATTATGATAACAATGTAAAACCTGGACTCAAATTCTCATAACACTGTTTAGTGCAGGCATGTCAAACTCTTAACATTAAATGGGCCAAAATATTTTAATATAATACCATGCGGGCCACATAGCTCTTAAAATTATTTTTTTCCAATAAAAATAATTACGAATATACCTATTTTTAACGTACTTGTGACCTATTTATTTGCTCTCTATTTTAAATAATATTTAAATAAATCTTATATATATCTTATAATAATTTTAAAGGTTGGGTTTGGTTCAAAAGCAAGAGTCGAGGGCCTCGTGTTTAACATGCCTGGTTTAGTGTCATTTCATGCACAATTTAAGATAACTTATTTTTCATACAGTGTATACATTAAAGTAAACTGTGTACAACTTCATGAATCATGATGAACTACTCGAATGTAAAAAAATAAAAATTAAACGCTTTTTTTAGATAATTTGTGTAAATAACTAAATGATAGATTTTTAAATCATCAGGTATTATTAAACAATTTTATTTGTTTAATAAATTATAAATTCACATCAGAAAAATTAAACCTAATCTAAGAACTTTTAAAGATTATTCTGATATTGAATGTTATTGAAGCGGTTGATGAATCTGCAAAGGTTGAATTTGCAATATGGCATTAACAGAAGAAAATCCTAAAAATGTTACGGAAGCTTTCATTGGCTATAATGAAATATTTCCTGTTGTGTATCAGGTTTTATTAATATTGTTTACTTTACCAATGAAAACATCAAATAATGTAAGATCCTGTTCCTATTTAAGGCGTTTGAAAACATATTTAAGAAACAGAACTGGTGAAAATCGATTAAATGGTTTAGTCTATTATATTCATCACAATGTAGTTATAACCACAGATAAAATAATAGATACACTAGCTTAAAAAACTCGTCACATACGGTTATTTTAAAAATAAAATTTTTGTTGATAATAATATGTAAAAGACAAAATGTACATTTTAAATTTTAATAAAACAAAATATTTTCTCATTAATTCACTTAAAGTGTGTTTGTGTAACAGTAAAATAAAGTATATGTAAGTCCAGTGGCTTAAACTGGGGGTAGCACGAGATCACAATGAAAACCCCAAAAATAATGTCTGGGTTGCAAAGGTATATTTTTACAACTTCTTGGAAAATATAATAGGAAAACCAATCTAAATATTATGAAGTTTTTATCAAAATGTTTTTATGCATATAATTTGTGTAGACTAGAGATAAAGGTATCAAGTATTCTTGATAGAATTTTTTATTTAATATCATGGACTAAGATAGTCTGTGATTAATATTATATTATCTATGTTTGTCATGAGGATCAAGTGTGGTGGCTACAGTGCTAATATGTTACCAAAAACAATAATTATAACCACAAACCACAGAATATAGAAAATGGAAGCTTGTCCTAAAACACTCCAAAATTTGATGAAATTAGCAGCTTTAGCAGAACATTTGTATTGTCTATTTTAGGTTTTGAAGAAATAATGTTTTTACAATGATATTTATTTATTTGTTTATATATTTTTTTCTTTCTTTCTATTTTTCTTGTAAACACTTTTTCGTGTGGAAATACTTGTCCAAAAGTCTTGATCAGCAACTTTTTGAAACCAGATTTGTCTTTAGTTGATACTTTAAACAGGTCATTTTTTGAATTTCTCAATTCTTTTTTTTTGGGGGGGGGGTGGGGCTACCCAAAATTTGACAAAAACGACACGGAAACCATTATTATTTGATCCAATCTTTATGAAAATTTAACCACAGATAGACAATAATATGTGAAACATTTTGGCGATAAAAATTTTGAAAATATAAAAAGAAAAATTTGGACATTTTTCTAACACTTTTTCTCATTGATTATTTTTTCATTTTCTTTATTTACTAGATAAAAAAAACTAGCAACCTTACATTTCTTTTAGACTACTTACTCTTGCCTGTCTAATAACTAATTCATCACTTTATATTTCTCAAAATAATCCTTTTGTATTCTTTTCACAAGTTAGTACCAGGCCTAGGAAAGTTAATTTAAAATGTGAACTAGTTCATAATACAAAAAATTAACTAGTTCATAATTTCAATAATTTTTTCTGAATGATTTTTTTTTTTGTTCAAGTTCATAGGAAAAATTAACTTAATATCTCTATTCTCATTAAACTCAAATTAAATAAAAACACTGTACATATTATGAATCCATTGAAATATAATAGTTATTGTTATATTAAAACTAGAAATACCTATTCATTTTCACTTTTTATTCTTTCTTAATTTTCTACAGCTCCATATGAAGTACTGAATCTATCAACAACAAAATGTTTAATGAAGACATAATGAACATAAATTACTAATAAAGTATAAATTTAGTTCAAAACATTAAATAATTCTTATGTATGTACATTGTGTAATTATTAATAATAGAAATTATACCACTAATATTTCATGATAGCAGTTTATTATCATGAGAAAACAATAAAAAATAACAATTAAAAGTAGCTTAGAATTCAGAAATCCAAGAAAATTTGATAAAAACATATCTGGTGATCAAATTGTTGATTTTTTCTCATTTATTACTTAATTTACTATTATGTAATTACCATTGGAACATAATAAATAAATGTATCAATAATTTATTTCGGAGCAGGTGAACTTCTAAATAAAGTTCAAGTTCATAAAAAATATGAACTAAATTCAAAATAAGTTTAATTTAAATAAATTTGAAATTAATTCATATTTGTTCATAAGTTATGAACTTTGAACTTTTGAACTCCAAAATTCCAAGGTTTGGTTAGTACCTATTTTAAAATATTTTAATCATTTAATGAAATATAGTTAACTTGATAATATTAGGTTACTTAATTTGTATATTTTTATGCATTTTGATCTAAATATTAATAAATATTGTTTATTATTTTAATATAGTGTTTAATTGATTGTCTCATACACCTTCATAACCTACCAATTTATTTTGATTTCAATAATAGGATGAATTAATACAACAAACTGCTACGCCCCCGATGTTCCTGAAATGTGATCTAAGCACATATAATTTAAAATCATTACACATTAAATTTGATGTTATACTTGTGGAGCCACCCCTAGAAGAATATCAACGAACACTGGGTGTAACCAACACAAAATTGTGGAACTGGGATCAGGTCAGTTAAAAATTTTTAAATAAATTCTAATAATACCTATTAATAAGAAGTTATTCTAATGCTACCTATTAATGTATTTCATAGTTACGATAACTCAGAATTATTCCAAATTAATTTCACTTACATAGAACACTAAAACAATGTAATAAGAAAATATATACATATGTGTTTTTTTTAGGTACCTGAGAAGGGCCTTTTTATAAAAATAATTTAGAAAAATAGAATTTTAAATCGCCTGAAATTGAAAATTTTGTGCGATTCTTATTACATAGTCTATGATGTCACGACCTTCATAATCCTCAACAACTCTTGATGCGTAATGAGGTATTCCTATAATTTTGTCTTCCTTATGGAGGGGTTATCCCAGAAGTGTATTGATTTATTTTGAATTAATTTAAACTTTGCTCATATTGTAGTTCTTCGATGAATTTCCAAATTGATGGATGGTGAACCCCAAGGAGAGAACTGAAACTCCTGTCATCTTTCAACAGAATTGTTGGTTTTTGGTAAATCAGCTAGTGTTGCCTTGTTGCAGTTCCAAATATTTAATGGAAACTTTGGGTCCATTTTACCAGTATCGCTTCGTCAAAGTTTGCCAATCCACGTACCTTCAAAATAATCAACCAAATCAACCAACTTTGTTGTCCAATTTGTTAGATACGTTGGATTATTCTTATAAAAAGGCCCTTCTTAGGGCCAAAAAATCACATGTATTTTGTTATTAAATTTATTAGGTGTTTTATGTAAGTGAAATTAAATTTGAATAATTTAAAATTTAATAATGGTATACAGTGATAATAGACAATTTAATAGGGTAAGACAAAACTCATTTCAAAGAATAACACGCAATACTTTTTTTGATTTTTCGGTGTATACACTCATCGGCGGAAATAATGTCGGTGTAGATATTATCAGAGTACATGCTCATATGTGTAGTTACCGTCGGCGTATAGACATGGAACCATATACCCAGTTTTAGATTTTAAACAAAGTGAAAAAACTAGTGTTTTTTCAATGATTTTTGTTATTATTATATTTTTTTTTTCTGTGAACACTTTTGTATGGATCTATTTCTTCAATAGTCTCGATCAGCAACTTTTTGAAACCTGATTTGCCTCTAGTTAGTACTTAAAAGAGGTCATTTTTTGAATTTCTCAATTCTTCAATTTTTTTTTGGAAAAAATTTGACAAAAAAAGACTTGGAAACTATCATATTTTGATCCAAACTTTATGAAAATTTAAACATAGATAGACAGTAATATAAGAAACATTTTGACATGGGAAAATTTTGAAAATGTAAAAAAAAATTTGCACATTTTTTTCTTTTATTTATTAGATAAAAAAAAGTAAAGTATAGACAAGAAAGCCGGACATACTTTGTACCACAGATATTGTTCGCTCTTCGGGTCAGATACTTTTGGTGGATGTGTTGAAAATAACAACTATTTTATTGTTCTTTATATTATTAACTTCTTTTATTAAAAATTATCTTATTGAAGAAATGATTTATCATTTCTTTAAAATTCTACACACCCACAAAGAAGTTCTAACCTAGGAGCGAAGAATATCGGTGATGCAAAGTATGCGCGGCTTTCTTGTTTTTACTTTACTTTTTATAATTTAAAGGAAATGATGAAATAATGATTTTTAATATTATTCAATAATTTAGTTAATATTAGCAGTTAATACTTATTACATACTACATCTTAGTTAGGTTGAAACTTATATGATGAGTCTTATATGTCTGATTGATCTGAAAAATCTCGAAAATTGTAGGTTAACTTTTGTCTTTATAACTGTTTGAAGTTAGAAATTCAACGAAATTAGTTAGTTTACCTAAATTACACGCTTTAACTTAACAGACAAAAAGAAAATTGGCACAACCGATTTTTTTGAAATTTAGTACCTAGATAATTTTATTGCGAATATTTGGTATACTAATAAAATTTTGAGCGAACAAAGAATTAAACATTTTACAAGGGTTTGATTGAAAAAAAATCGCGGAAAGTATGGACATAATATATTACGAGACATTTCTAGTTTATTAAAACTCAAAAGGTTGATAATGTTTCATCGCAATCTTACGTATTTTTCGACGCTGAATAGAATACTATGAATTAAAATCCACGTGCATCAATAGTTTTCTAATTATTTATTCTGCTTTGGAAATTCAATATTTTCGGTTATTATACTAAATACCTACTATTTCAACATAAGGTCCAGAGACGTTAGAGTGGCGCAATGGGAAACCGATGGCCCCTTCAGGTGACATTGGCAGGTTCAAATCAATCCCCGGTAATTTAAATTTTTTTTTAACCGTGACTGACTAGATGCGCCATGATAAACATTAGTAAAAATTATGTCACAGGGCATAAATGTTGATTTATGATAGTTATAACCGCTTTATTTTATTTTATTTTATTATGATGCTTAAATTTTATTGTAATTTGAAATTATGTATGAAGTATTCATTAGGTGTATGTGAATAAATGAAAATTAAATTTAGTTTTTCGTAAATGTTGTATGTAACAAAATAATTTATAGTTCACCATTTAAGTTCAATTCTTCAAAACTAATAATGAATTGCATACGGTTTATTATTAAATAGCAAATGTTAAACATATTGAAAATTATGATTATTGTTTTTTAAATGAAGCTCCGTTCATAATCGTTTCTTTAAAATTTAACTCTCACCCAAAGTGCAAAATATACACTTTTTTGTGTATTAAAATTTTTCATATTTTATATAATTTTAACAGATCATGAACCTGGAGTTGGGAGAATTAGCTGCTAACCGTAGTTTTATTTTTCTCTGGTGTGGTTCATCTGATGGGTTGGATAAAGGACGTGACTGTTTACGCCGCTGGGGTTTCAGACGTTGCGAAGATATATGTTGGATTCGAACAAATTCTAAAAATCCAGGACATTCAAAAAATTTAGAACCAAATGCAGTTTTCCAACGTACTAAGGTCAATAATTCTATGATTATATAGTTATTTCTTCTTACTTTAAAACCGTTAAAAACTTTAAATTTAAAACCGTAGGAACATTGTTTAATGGGCATTAAGGGAACAGTTCGTCGATCTACAGATGGTGATTATATTCATGCTAATGTTGATATAGACTTAATTATCAGTGAAGAAAATGCTGGTTCCATTGAAAAACCTGTTGAAATATTTCATATTATTGAACACTTTTGCCTAGGAAAAAGAAGGTTTTTGTTTAAACAAAATACTTATGTTAAGCTATGTTTTATTGATATCTCATTTTTTTATTTATTTAGGATACATTTATTTGGTCGTGACAGTACTATACGCCCTGGATGGTTAACTTTAGGACCAGAATTAACTAATTCTAATTTTAATACTGAAATGTACAATGGTTATTTTAGCAATGGACAGTTAACAACTGGATGTACAGATCGTATTGAGGTACTAAGACCTAAGTCACCTCCGCCAAAATGTAAAATTCCTATAGGAATAAGAAAAGGTTTGCTCAGAGGCAGAGGAAGAATGTAATAATTACATTTACACTAAAATATTCTAGTTACTATTCCATTATTTTTGTAATTATTATAAGTCTGAAATATACAAATTTTTAATTTTTAAGGCTATAAAGTTATAGTTATCTAATTACTTATATAATTAATTGTAGAGTAGTGTTATCATTATAAAATAAAAATTTGTGGAAGCAATATTTAATTATTTTTATTATTATTCTATAATAATAATATATTTATATAATAATAATAGTATATATTTTAATAATATTCTGATCTTTGCGATTTATTTTATTATATAATTATACACATTACTCCTTACTATTATAATCAATAGCTTCACTTTTTTTCTAGATATGGAGAAATGATATATTGTTTATATAATAATATATAATGATATATTAGTGAAAAATCATTGGCCTCTACTATCATTGCATTTTACATATAATTAATTTTAAACAAGTTTGTAAATGACCAACAACTTAGATTAAGCCATTGATTTCCTTAACGTAAGGTAATAATATAATATAAAAATATAAAAGTATTTCTCAATTTGACATATTTATTCATAAGGTTACAAATAAATAAGTATTAAAAGATTACTTTGTTATTCATCTTATTAGTGTGCTTTCTCCATCTTTAAAATTCTTCAAATTTTATATCCTAATCCAATAATTACTAATAAAATTTGATTAATAAGCCTAAATTAAATACAATTACAAATCACAATAATAGTTTTTCACCCATGTCAAGTACTATTTTAGATTCAGAATGTAGTAAAAAGAAGCTAGTGTATTTTTACTAGCATGTTTTAATATTTTACGGCACCTGTTCCCCTTAAGGTGTAATTTAAAAATAAATATTATAAACAAAACAAATAGTTAAATAATATTACATTTAATACAAACACTTCAATGAATAAACAATAAAATCTTATTTAATAATGAATTACCAATTAGACCATATTTGCTTATAATTAAACTAAATTAACATTTATAATTTAATTTAAAATATGAATTATACATTGAACTCTGTTTTGAATAGACGAGTAAACAAGTTATTTTAGAAATCATGACACATTTAAAATACCAAAATAATTATATAATAATAAATCATTAAAGAAAAATTTTCACAAAAGTTAATTTTTATGTCTAAGCTTAATAAAATTGATTATTGTTGGAACTAAACACTTACATTGGTTCATTTAAATTTTATGAATTGATCATGTAAATATAATTTAAATGGGAAAGGGCCGACAACAGTATACAAAGTTTAAAGGTAATTCAGTAAACATGTAGTATTTAATAATTAATAATTAAGTTGAGAAAAACTAAAATTTGATGCTATAATCAATTAATACGAGAAAAAAATTAAATAGTATTATAAAATACATATTAAGATATTAAAAGATAAAACAGATATAGAATACACATATGTTATCAAATTGATTTTAAAATATAAACTTTAGTGTTAATCAAAACATAATATGTTATAATCTAAGAAAACTCTAATTTCTAGTGTTAATAGAAACAAATACTATGCAAATTATTGCTCAGTTTATGGAGACAAAAAAATTAAACAAAAATCTAATTATAATCAAGAGAAACAAAATTGTGAATATAAAATCATGCACAATAGAAAACAGTAATAATTTTTGATAATGTAATTTTACAAAAAAATAAGATGTTCAGTAAAATTTACAAGTTACTCGGGCAGAATGTTAAAAATATTAAACTGCTCATACATATCTGTATATTAGCATCTAAAATTAAATACGCCTTTATTGATAATTTTTCATTTACAATAAGTCACATATATGAGTAGTTATAGTATTACAAACTTCCACAGTGAAAAATACCTTCTCAATGATATTTATTTATTAAAATATAATGTACATACATTACATTTTATTATAATTAATATTACACACTTATAAGTGATTAACGTTTTTGGCGGCCCTTATTTTGAATTGCTCGATATTAAATTGTTAACAATGACATAAGACATGGTAAATTTACATTCATAAACACGTATGTGTGTGTGTGTGTATATATATATATATATATATATAAATAAATATGCTTGTAAATGCAATTAAAAATCATATTAAGTTTTATGAAATTATAAAAGTATCTGGGTTAACAAATTACAAAAATATGATTAAAAACAATCACCGCGACAATAATACTTTTGGACAGCAGTCAAAGGATAACGATTCATATTATTTTTTTTCATTTGATTTAAAAATATAATAACGTTAATATCTAATTATTATCACCATGGCTGCACAAACAATTACCAGACAATGATATGTTTGTTGCAACACTTTAAATATCAGTCTTAAGATGTTCACAAATCGGATAGTATAATTGATCCGTGGGCGCCTTCAGAAAACAATGTCTTGTAAATACTTTACAAAAATAAAGAATAAAAACTACATAAAAAACAATATGTAAAAATTAATAATAATGACTATATGCGCCGTTCTTCTTCACGTATTTCATATGCTATATTTACAAAAAAATAATCTTATAGTTGAGTTGTTGCTTATAAGTTATGGGATTATACTTATAAGATGTCAGCATATCATCAAATTCCTAAATATATTTAAAAAATATAAACTGTATTAAAAATATGAAACTTTATTATTCAATATCATTAAATTACTTACGCTCTATAAAATTAATTTCTAACCTCCAATTTTGGTGGTTTTTGAATGAGTTTTGATTTTGTATCGTCTGGTAAAGAGTTAGGTACACAATTATCTAAAAACATACAATATTATAAGAATAATTTAAAAAAAACCTAAATTCTATTCTACATAAAACAAATGAAAACATTAGAAACGATATTATTTCATAACTAATACTTTAATTTGTTAATTTAAAACTAAATAAAATAGAAAATATACATTTATTAAAATCTAGTTATAGTCACAATTACTGTATAAAAAAAAAGAAGTGTGCAAAAATATAAATTCTAATTGAACTAAGAAACTATCTTACATAAGAAATTTAATAAGAAATTAAGCAAGTATTCTAAAAATTTAGTAACTAAAATTTGGCTCATAAGTCACAATCTAAAAAGCCAAATATTTCAAACCATGGATAATTTTCACTCCTTAGATAAGATACTCATAGGTGGTAAAGCATTCTCTATTTGAAACTAATAATAAATCATTGCATTCGAGAAACAATTTTTAGCGTATTTTTAGGCCTAGTTAATAATTTAAAAATTTATTTTTTAAAAAAATACAAAATTCCAAGATAAATAGTTTATAACACTTTCAATAAAATGTAATTATTGCAAAGGATGTATTTTTTAAATTTAAAACTAGTAATTTGAAATTAACAGCATCTAATTAAATCATAAGATTCTGAATGTAGTAAATAAGCAACTATTTTTACAGTTTTTTTTTTTCTATTAACTCTTTCATGGAAATACTTGTCTCAAAGTATCGTTCAATAACTTTTTGAAACCGGATTGGCCTCTAGATGGTACTCTAGAGATGACACTTTTTGAATAACTCAGTTATTAATTATTTTTTTGAAAAACTACATTAAATTTAACAAAAAAAAATCCGAAAATCATCATTTTTTTGATCCAAATATTATGAAAATTTAAACATAGATAAACAACACATCTATTTCATAAGTAACCTACACTGACTTGCACAATGATATTTGTTTTTATTATTATTTCTATTATCTCTTGCTGAGAACATTTATTTGTATAAAAATAATTGTGCAAAATATTTGATCAGTATCTATAGAACCGGTACCATAGTAAGATGGTACTTTAGAGGGGTCATTTTTTCAATTTCTCAATACTTTTTCCAAAAACGGGGAAAAATTGTTGAAAAATTGACAAAATCCAGTTAAATATGTAATCACAAGAATTTTCATAAAATTGAAAATTGCTTTCTAATATGAATTCAAAAATAATGCAGCTAAAAAATTGAAACTTTCACCAACTACTAAAAACAGTCAAGAGAACATTGCACAAAAACTTAAAAAAGTTTTGATTTTTGACTTGAAAATTTGATATGATTTCACTGACATATAGGTCTAATTGACCTGAAAAATCTTAAAAATTTGTTAGTCAACTTTTTTTTTATATTTTTATACCCGTTTGAAATTAGAATTTTGATGAAATTCATAAGTTTTACATGAAATTACCCACTTAAATATAAATAAAAAAAAATGGTCAAACCTTTTTTTTTTGAAATTTGGTGCCTAGATAATTTCATTGCAAATATTTTGGTGCAATACAATTCCTTACGGACGAATAATTAAACATTTACAAAGAGTATGAATAAAAAAAAATCGGAAAAAATACAGACGGATATTATGAAAAATATGTATAGATTATAAGCATTGGGATACTGAAGGTTGATAATGTTTTATTCCATCTTATGTATTTTTCGACGCTGAATATGATGGTATGAATTGAAATCCACGTGCAACAATAGTTTTCTTATTATTTTATTTTGAAAATTCAATATTTTCGGTTATGAAATAAATACATATTATTTCACCTACAAAGTCAAGAGATGTAGTGTTGTGCAATGGTAATCCAACCGGCTTATCAGGAGCAATTCCAAAGTTCAATTCTCACCCAACAGTCCAGATATTATGCATTTTTATTTTTTTTTTATTTATTAATTTATTTTGTTCAGAATTGTTTTATTGAAGAAATGATTTATCGTTTCTTGGAAATTCAATACACCCGTCAAGAGAATCCCACCAGACATATGAAGAGCACTCTAGTGAGAGAAGTACATACTTTTTTATTATAATTTTTTTTTATTTTTATTTTGTGAACACTTATATGGATCTAAATGTTCAAAAGTCTCGATCAGTAACTTTTTCAAACCCAATTTTCCTCTAGTTGGCACTTTAGAGGTCAGTTTTTGAATTCTCAATTCCTCAATTTTTTCATTGGGAAAAACTTCCCAAAATTTGACAAACAACGCCCAGAAACCATAATTATCTGATCCAAACTTTTTAAAATTTAATCATGAATAGACAATAATACAAGAAAAATTTTAGAGCAAGAAAATTGTGAAAACGTGAAAAAAATTTTTTGGACATTTTTCTCTTTGAATATTTTTTTCTTTAACCATTAGATAAAAAAAAAAAAAAAAGTAAAGTAAAGGCAAGAAAGCCGGTCATACTTCGCACCACAGATATTTTTCGCTCTTTGGGTCAGATACTCTTGGTAAGTGTGTTAAAATGACGACCATTATTGACCTTTATATTATTAACTTAATTAGTTCAGAATCATCGTATTGAAGAAATAATTTATCGTTTCTTTAAAATTCCACAAACTACTAATAGTATCTAACCCAAAGAGAGAAGAATATCCATGGTGAAAAGCATGTCCGAGTTTCTTGCTTTTTCTTTACTTTGCTTTGCTTTATTTTTTTTTCTTGATCTGTAAACACTTTTTTGTATAGAAATACTTGTCCAAAAGTTTCAATTAGTAACTTAATAGATACAAAATCACATCCAAATGTTATTTTAGAGGGGTAATTTATCAAATTTCTCAATACTTTTTTCAAAAATTTGGAAAATGTGTCAAAAAATTAACAAAAAACTGCAAAATATGTAATAACTGGATACTACATCATAATATTGAAAATAGCTTTTTAACATAACTTCTAAAATAATGCAGCTAGGGACATGAAACAGAAATTGGAGAAAGTACAGACAAAGGTAGGTAATGTTTTTCACTTATTTTAATTGTCAAATGTAATTCGTAATTGCAGTACTATTTTCCCCTGATGTAATTGTTCTTATCCTTTATAAACTAAGTTCATTGTGTTAATGGAGTAGTTTGTTTTTACATATTTAATTATAGTTACATGTTATTTACTATATATAATGACATAATATTCACCAATAAAACAAATTAATTAATTTAATTATCGAGCTTTATTATGCTTATATTTAAGCACATAATATTATAGTTTAGGTGCATATAAACATCACTTCATCACACTAATGATTATTGAATGTCACTCACAATGTATAACATTGTATAGTCCTTGTCGTATTGTTAGTTTAGTTTTATGGTGGATCATGCACAAAAATGTAAACGTTTTTTAAAGAATTTATATAATTTTTGTTCAGAATTGTATTATTGAAGAAATGATTTATTGTTTCTTTAAAATTCAATAAACCCGTCAAGAGTATCTCACCAAAGGTGCATATAAAAAGGTAAATTACAGTAAAGCAAAGTAAATTGTTGACAAAAAAGCCACACATACTTCGCATCATGGATATTCTTCGCTCTTCGGGTCATATACTCTCTTGATGTTTGGGCGTGTTGAAAATGACTACTTTTATTATATTCTACATTATTAACTTTATTCATTCAGAATTGTCTAATTGAAAAAATGATTTACTATTTTTTTTTAATTCTACACACCCACCATGAGATATGAACCGAAAAGCGATATTGATAAGTTAGTATGAGTTAAATTTTATGTATGAAGTTTTTATCATACTACAGTGTATTAACAATTACTTTAATTTTACATATTGTACACTTACTTATTGGTAGTACTGCATCATCAAAATGTCCTTCCATGGGAGGGTTACCATTTACTAAAGGCAAAATACTTTGGACGATTCTGAAATTAAAATTTATGTGTAATCATAAATAAATAATTTATTTAAAACAATAAAATTTCTTATATTTACCCATTTGTTTTGATGTCTTCATTTTCTTTATTTAATATCGACAATTTTGATTCTTCTATAAATTCTGAAGTCAAAACTGTTTCACTACAAATAAAATAAAAATATTAAATAAATTATTTAAATAAATATTTATTCAATAAGTTCTTCATTTTGGTAACCTATCACAACTGATGATCAAAAAAATATTTATTTTTCACTATGTGAAAAGTTTTAACTAGAAAAGGGGAACACAAAGAAATATATTGATTCATATTGGCGCAAGATGATAGTAATAAAAATAATATATAATCTACTAGATATTATTAAAAGATGTATTATTTAATATAAATATAAAGAACAATAAAAAACATACTTCGCACCATTGATATTCATCACTCTACAGATAGGACACATTTAGTGGATGTGTTAAAAATTTTAAAGAAACGGCAAATCATTTCCACAAATTCTTTGTTAAAATTATATTCAGTATTTTATCAACTGTTAATAACAGAATAACCCATGTCCATTTTATTATTTATATAAATGATCAATTTGAATAATATGTTACATAATAATAAGTGGAACAAATCTGTGGTTACTGAAATCATTGAGCTAACTTTCTTGCAAATTAAAATCCACAAAAAAACATAAGGAATATTTTGTTAAAAAATTTTTCTACTAAATTAAAAATAAAATGTTTTATAAGGTTTCAAATGAAAAAAAATCATCAGTTTACGTAAAAAATAACCAGATTTATAATAGTTCTAACAGCTATAAAAAAAATAGTTTCCTTACAATTACTAATACTTTTACATTAATAATATTAATTAGTATATTTGTACTATATTTCAAGTCTTAATACCACAAAATAAAAAATCGAGATATTTCCAATATTTTTACATATTTACTACTTAGCTCAAAATTAAGCAAATGATTTGGAAAATTGTTTAAAATACGCACGTAATTACATAAAAGAGTTTCCTATAATTATTAGTTTTAGAGTAATTATGACTAAATAACAAAATTGTATTCTTGATAATATTTGTCAATACTATTTCTTAATTTTTTTTTTCAATAAATACATGTATGAATTCTACATACTTTGTTTGCATAATTCATCTATCAATATAAGTTTTTGCAGAGATATGTTTTACAACTGTTTTCAAAACACTGTTTTAGACTCAATTTTTCTTATTATAATAGTGTACGGCACATTACTTATAATCATAAGAATAATTGTAATATTGTTTTTATAATATTAATATAAAATAATTCACATCAAAAAGTTTCAATTTTTTTGGGGCTATACAAAATGACTTGGCGATCAAGTATGGCTGGTATAGACAATAAATATGGCAATTTTTTAATTATACAAAAACATTTTGTGGTAGCTTAACTAAAAATCATTAAAATTTATTAAATTCATGAAAAATATATATTAAAATGCCAAAATTCTGAAGAAATTATCTTTATAAAATAGAAATCCTAAAATTTTGAAAATTATAAAATAAAATGTATTTATTATTTTTTCACCAAAACATTAAACATTAAACTCAATACAAATAAGTAAAGTAAAGGCAAGAAAGCTGGACATACTTTGCACAACGGATATTCTTCGCTCCTTGGGTCAGAAAATCTTAGTGGGTTTATGGAATTTTTAAGAAAAAAATAAATCATTTCTTCAATAAGACGATTCTAAACGAAAAAAGTTAATAATATAAAGATCAATAATGGTCATCATTTTCAACACACTTACCAAGAGTATCTGACCTGAAGAGCGAGGAATATCTGTGGTGCAAAGTATTTCCGACTTCCTCACCTTTATTTTATTGTTTATTTAATCTAATAAAGAAAAAAATGTCCAAAACTTTTTTCCCACATTTCCAAAATTTTCTTGCGCCAAAATCTTTCTTATATAATTGTCTATCTATGTTTAAATTTTCATAAATTGTGGATCAAAAAAATTATGGTTTCAGAGCCTTTTTTGTTAAATTTTGGGTAGTTTTTTTAAAAAATTAAAATTAAAGAATTGAGAAATTCAAAAAATTACATCGCTAAAGTACGAATTAGAGGAAAATCCTGTTTCAAAAAATTTCTATACAAGTGTTCACAGAAAAAAAAAAAAAAAAGAAATAATTTAACATCATTGTAAAAACACTAGCTTCTTTACTTCGTTCAGAATTTAAAAATAAAATACTTGAAGTCTATCTCTGAGTCTATTAAAATAAAAATTAGAATTTAACAATCTTCATTATCTCAGGAGATATCGCGATGAACAAATGTAATAAAGAAATACTTATGAGACAAATTAAAATAAACAAGAAGTCCTCAAAATTACCTTGGATCCAGAGTAAATTGAGATGTACCACGTCCCTTTGTAGGAACCTTTTTCATGTTGTCTTTTTTCACAATATAATGAGTTATTTTTTTTTTGTTGTTATTCTGTAAAATAAAATTCATAAAAAACAATTTGAACTAACAAATTACTACACACATTTTGATCTTTTCATTGCCTTTGATATAATTTCACTATTATTAATTTCCAATTAGCTAAATGGTAAATCATAAATTTATCATTATAACAAAGGCATCAATTTTCAAGAAAAAGATAAAGAAAAAACTTAATGACATCAAAATGGTTTCTGATTCATTTTCATGGTTTTTATTAAGAATTAAAATTTGATGTGCAAATAGAGCATTCAAAAATGTGGACAAAAATATTTAACATTTTTAAATAATTACCATTATTAATTAATGTGATTCAGTGATAATAATTTTATAGATGTAAATAATAAACAAATTTCTTGGTATTATGAAAAATTTGGCAAATCACAGCTTACATTCTTTAAAACTTCAATAACTAAGTCAGTTCAGATTAATTCGTTCTTTTTTACTTTATTGGGTGGTTTAGTAGAATCTGCAGGTAATAAGATTCAAGAAAATTGAACGAATAAAAATATAAAATTATGAGTCATATGTTAGTTAGGCATTATACAGCTATTAACATTTTCATTAAGTAAAAGCACAAATTAATTTAAGTATTATAAAAACAATTCGTCAGTTTGTAATTGGATAATTTTATGAAAACGAAAAAAAAAAAAGCGTTTTAAAATATAAAATAATTAAATGTTTTGTGCGAATTCCTTATAAAATTATTTTATAGTGTTTTTGAAATTCACTTCATTTTTTATATTTGATTTCCATTGTACTAAAGTATTGAGACATTGGTTTATTACTTTATTTGAGATATTAGTAAGATAAAAAAATTAAATTTGTCTGGTCTTTACAGGTAACAGGAGCGCAAATTATAAGGCGATGAATGGATTAAATAATTTCAAAATAAATACATGTATTTTTTGAACATGACCACGTCCTCGAATAGGTTTTGAACAGTTACGTGTGTTAAACACAGGTCTCGCCACAAGATCACGCTGATATAAAGAATTTGGACCACCAAGAGGAGGTGGCATAACCTAAAAATAAATTGATTCTTAGTCCTGAATTATTATTTTCGTATGTTAAAAATCTTACATGTTGAGATGGTAACATATTACCACGACCAATGTAAGGACTTCCAGTGCCAGCCATGCTATAATTTGCACCCCAAATACCCACAACAGCACCCGCAACCTCTAACTGCCCACCAGATGACTGTTTCATAACACCCCTTTGTCGGTTATTTGATTGAACATCTTGAAAACGATTTGGATTAACTAACCGATTCAGCCTTTGTTGCTGAAACGGGATATTAGGATGAGCTACATTAGAACTCATTATTCGGGTAGAAAGCATGTTGTCCCTTAGATTGCAAATTGTATCTATAAAATATTAATAATTATTTATATTTTAAATATTTATAATATATGGTATAATAACTACCCAAAAATGATCCTTGGAAAGGTGAAATTGATTGAAAACGATCACCCAATCCTTCTAAGACAGCTTGTCTCATTTTTTCAACCTTTATAGTCAATGAAAAGTGGTTTTCACACAAATCTTCAAGTTTATTAGCAGTTGAGGCTCTAGCTAAATGATACTGAAATAACCTTCCATCAAAATACATCCATGGACATGACATTAACCAAGGTATAGGAGCTCCACATGCATCATTTACCAACATAGCTGTTTCAATACCACACATAAGAAGTGTTGCTAATTGTACACCTCTAACACTTATTGTGCCCTAAAAATTTAATTAATTATATACTATAATTTAATTTTTTCAAAGAATAAACAATAGTAGTGCATAAATTAAGACTAATCAGTATGATATATGAATTTCAATAAAAAAAAGCTGGACATACTTCGCACGACGGGTGGTATTCTTTTGACGGACATATTAAATTTTAAAGAAACGATAAATCATTTCTTGAGTAAAACAATTCTGAACGAAGGAAGTTAATAACATACATATAAGAAAAAAAAAAATATTCGAAAATGTCCAAAATTTTATTTCACATTTTCAAAATTTTTTTTATAGGATTTTCTATCTATGTTTAAATTTTCATAAAACTCTGATCAAAAAATGATGGTTTTCGAGTCGTTTTTGTCAAATTTTGAGTAGTTTTTTACAAAAAAAACATTGAAGAATTAAGAAATTCAAAAAATGACCTCTTTAAAGTACAATCTTGAGGCGAATCGGGTTTCAAAAAGTTATTGATCGAAACTTTTGGACAAGTATTTCTATACAAAAAGTTGTACACAGAAAAAATAAATAAAAAATAAACATCATTGTAAAAACACTAGCTTCTTCAGAATCTAAAAATGAGATATTAAAATCAAAATTTGTAGGTATGTACTATAGATGTCGATGAATCGAATATCATGAAATGCCCATTTCGCAACCAGCCCCTCAATTATTAACAGTACACTGCTGAATACAGAAATGTGATTTTTATATTATCCGAATTTTAACAACGACGATACACAGCGCGCCTGCCATCGTCGCCGGAGGTACTCGAGATTTACCGGAGTGTAATATTTTACCTATGTTGCGCCGGAGAAGCAGTAAAACGTTTTTTGATTGAGATTGATTCGCGTTTTCAACGTGTATAGTTCTGTCGGTACTCGTGGTTACACGGTTGCTATCATATGTGTGCAGGTTTGAAGAATATTATTATTATAATACCAATTTTTATTAATATCATATAAAACAACTGATCAATTCAAAACTATATATGTACCCCCTTGGTCAACCCTAAGTAAGTGGTTCTCAGACTTGCAGGGCACCCTTAGAAAACAGTAGTTAATGTTTGGCCAGTGATGACGTATTTCGGATGATTTCTCGGAGAGTGTCCAACATTTAATGAACCTCAGGAACAAAATTTTTAGAATTATTTACTTATGTAGAACAAAACATCAAACTAGCTTTTTTTCAAATATTTCAATTTTTTTTTTTTGGAATTGATTAGTAATTTTACATATGAAACTCTGGTTTATGGTACACAATGGACAAGTAGAAGGTTATCACTTAATACTAATTATTTACATTTATTTTAAAAATTACCTTTTTATAAAGTAACATTATTGTAAAATTAACAGTTTTTTTAACGAAATTAAATCTTTAGAAAAAGAATTTCTTCTTTAAAGTCGTTTAAAGTTCTTTAGTCGATCACTTCATTGACATCAATTCCACTATACTTTAATATTTTTTTTAAAAAGCTGACCGAAGCCTAATACTGATCAAAGTTATAGAATAAAATACACTTAGAAATTTTATTATAAAGGGCTTTTTAAACTTCGCTTTTTTTGTAATTTTTATTCTAAAACTTTTTCCCCTTTTTCTCAATTAATAGTGAAATTTAATACAGGCTGAGACAAAATAAATTTTTCATAATGATAATTATAAATATAATTAATTTTATAATTTTTAAGTAAAATTGTCTTGAATAAACTGAAACTTTGCTCAGAATTGTTTTATCAAAGAAATGATTTATTGTTTTTTTTTTTTTTTTTTTTTAATTTAACACACCCACCAATCTCACTCCAGGAGCGAAGAATATCTATGATGCGAATTGGGGAGTATGTCTGGCTTTTCATGTTTAAAGTTTAAACACGTTAAAATTGAATTCGACAATACATTAAAAGGTCATTAATTATTAATATTTTTTTTATTTAAATATCGTGCCTAAAGTTTATATTAGCATATTATGGTTATCAACTGTGGGCTTTTAAAACTTTTTTAACGTGATGTACAATATGTACCCATTGTAATCGCCTACAACCGGCCTAACCACAATAAATTACCACAATAACAATAATGGTATATTTTAAAAGTAACTAGATATACCTGTTGTGCATTAGATATTGTAGAACCTGTAAGGCACCAAGGTCAAGGATCGATAGTCGAACTTGCGGGAACTTCTTTATCACAACCGGACACCGTGTGGATTATTAATTATCGAAACTCACCTACTTCTCGCGTCAAAATGTTGATGAAAGTGAACAATTTCAGTACCTACAGTGTAACAATTAACTCGAATAAATTTTAATAAACACAAATTAACTGAATATGACTAGCAAGTTTTGAAATAAATATAAATAAGAGCTAGTTACTTTTTTTTTTTTTTTTGAGTAGGTCAGTGTAGAATGTCAGTGTAGGAATTTGTTTTGTTAGGTTAAATACGCTCAATAAAATATTCAATTTGAAAACGATTTTTAAATTCGAAAAACAAAATACTAAAAAAAAAAAAAATATTTCTGTATTCAGCCCATCTTCCGGGGCAAAGGAGATTTATCATGAATCACAATTATGTATCAATAAACTTCAATTCAAATGAGAAATCGACAGTTAAAAATTATTCACTCGCTTCGCTCGTTCATACATTTTATAATTTATTTTTTACAAAATTTCAAAACAAAAATTGACATGAGCAGTGACTGCTTGGTATGGCAAATAGGTTTGTACTTGGAATATAATTGGTTAAAAATTCCAAATCTAATTTACTTGAGATCTTTTCAGTCGAATGGTCTTTCATGTATTTAATCTAAATTCTACTGAACGTATAAATCGGCTTTTGTATTTTGTTAAGTTGCTTTACTATATACCTACTCGATAAGGGTTCCAGATTATGGATCCAAACTCTTGAATAGAGCGGACCAGGGACCAGTACAACACTTTTAATCAGAGTGAATCTTTGAATTCCTTATAAACTTCATTTATTGTTCCTAATTATTAGAAAATTGCCCTATGATTGCCCAATACCGGTTGATTTTGAAGTGCTCAAAATGGGCAATCTTTTTAACAGTATATACACCATTTGTGAAAACTAAATGAAATATTAAAAGCCATTAGGTTTATTGAAGATAGAATATTGAAACGTCAAAATTTTCAGAAAATTAAACTCTAGGAAATGGTTATCTTAAAAACTTTCGAAAACATTAAAATTTTTATTTTTATTTTTCACTAAAACATAAAATTAAATTTGAATATAAAATATTTGTGTAATCATTGTCTCTGGGAGTTTTATAAAAAGAAAACACAATTTTTTATTATCTCTTCACTATCTCAGAAGATAACGCGATGAGCGAATCCTCGGCAGGACTTCCTCCTGTGTGTTACATTAGAGTTAATACGAGAAATCGCGGGTACAACGTGCTCGAATTTCGTAGTTCGTCTGTGCAACATTGTTTTCGTCCTTCGTGACTATAATATAATTATTATACGATGTGACACCTTGCGATCGACCGAGCGGAACAGGTCGCAGGTATAGTCTACGTCAGTGGTTCCCAACCGGTGGGGAATTCCCCCTTAGGGGGAATTAAGATACTGCACAGGGGGGAATTCTAAGATGAAATAATCAGCATTTTTTTTGGTAATTTTGTTAAAAAAATTAATTTTAAATCTGCTTCAATTATTTAAATAATATTTATACTTTATGTTATTATTTTTGTTTTTATATTTAATAATTTGTTATTATGTTTAATATTATGAGTTAGTAGGTTAACTTACTAATATCTAATTTTTGTAAAATAATGAAAATAAAAATTCATTAGTTGTATAAATAATATACGTATACTTATATAGTTATTTTGTATAATTCATTTGTATGGTCAACAAAAAAAAAAAAAAATAAATAAATATTTTAAGGGGGATATGAATTTCAAAAATATACAAGGGGGGAGTGAGATTTTTGAAAAATTTTAAAGGGAGAAATAGAATAAAAAAGATTGGGTTTACGTAAAAACGATATTGGGTTCCTGACACTTCGCGCCGGATTTTGTGTTGCGTACAATGCTTATTCTACGTACTCAACATAAGTGGAGTAAAGCAGAATAATTGGCGTACTACATTTTTCGACTATTTCAAATGAGTTAATAATGTTCCCGAGACGCCTTGATATCGAATTCCAAAAGTGTTATTAGATCCTATTGTGATATCACGTGTCCGTTAGCCAAAGTGTGTTCAACTCGAATTATAATTTCCAACGACTTAAAAAACATTGCCTATATAATACTTTTTCAATATAAATATTTAAAAATTCTTTAAAAGTATTATATTTCTCACCACGGGTATTTTTCGATCCTCGGGTCGGATGCTATTGATGGGCATTGGGCGTATTACATTATAAAGATATAAATGTTTTTTCAACATAGCGTTTTTGACCTGAGCTTCAGTTAATATATTATTATGCAGAACAACAATACAATATTTCAGATGCATACTGAGCATGTTTAACAATTTCGTGAAAATGATTTATTTTGAAATGTAGAGCTCTTATAATAATTATTATTAAAAATTGACTGAGCAGATTTTAATAAAAGTGTTAACACAAGTAGACTTATACAACTGCATATAAGTAAACTCGTCAATAAATTTGAATCCTTTAAATAAAACAATAAATACAGTGTTGTGAAATAACGAAGAAAAGAAATCTTCTACTTTTTAGATTAACAGTAATTTAAACGACAGTATATAAAAAATAGTTCAAATATCCGATTCCTAATAAAAACTCTTTTAATTTTTTTTTAGTTATAAAACACTTAGAGAGTGTTTGGGTGAAAGAAAATATTGAACTTAATTTTAATTAAAATTTTTGTGAGTTGTTGACTGAAAAAAAAAATCGTTATTTTACGCGAAAAAACTCTGTTTTATTCAAATTCAACTTAAATATATTTAAAAAAGAAAATTATGTTCCACATAATATGTGATTATTAAATTAAGTAATTATCGTTTTACTTATGTGAATATATTATATTATTGATGAGAGTATTCAAAATTGAGTTAAATATATAATATGTTTTGCGGTTTACTGAACCACTTAAAATTCTGTTTTAGGCGTTTAAATGGATTGCTGTGCGACGATAAAGCAATGTTTTTCAGAGCTCTGTTTTAAAACGAAATTTCATCCGACAATAATAATAGTGAAAACAAGGTTAAACTTGGATAATTTTAATGTCCGTATCGTGTAATCGCTAATCCAGACCATGTAAACAGCAAGTAAGTTCGTTTCAATTTCAAATGTATATTAATACGAAGATTTTGATACATTATTAAAATATGTGATTACAATAGTATAAGTATCATAATTCATAATAATTAATAGATATCTACTTAAAATAATTAAATATGACATAGAATAATAATGAAATGTGATAAAATAATAATAATAATAATAATAATAATAATAATATATTTATTAGAGAGGGATAATTTTTCTGGAACGTGATTGATATTTTATAATATTTTAACAACACCAACTATATAAGTTGTCTCTGAGCGAAATCGAGTGTTTAGAAAAAAAAAAAAAAAACTGTTAATTAATATATATATCCATAGATAATACATAAGAAAATAATTAATTATTTATGTATAAAATGTACATAAATGGCATAAACTGAGAATTAAAACGGATAACTTAGCCAATTACAAATACATTTATTGATATTATGACAACCGATTGCATCGAATAAACAATGTCCTAGACGACCGAGTCGGTACTGTTTACCAGCATCAATTATTGTCCTATTCGTTCGTCGTTGAGATGTCAAACAGCGAACACGGAAAAATTGAATTCACTTTGAATAAAAAACAGGAAACCAAATGTGCGCTGCGGGTGTAAGAGAAAAGAACGACTTCGACGACGACTATGACGACGGCGACGCGTGACGATGACTTTGATAATATGACGCGGCGTCAACCGGTAAGTATAGAATATATTTTCTAATAAAATTAATATCAATCAAATGAGTTTTCACGGCTATCATGTTCGGTCGGAAAACTTTTTGCACTAACCGCGTTAATATTTATTTCATTCATTCGAACGACGTTCGAACGTCATGTTTTCCACATCATTTTCCCTCTTTTAATTTAATCGATTTTTTTTTTTTTTGATAGTGTATTTTACGCTTTTTTTACTACATGACTACCCCCCCCCTAATCCTTCCTAAAAAAATTACTGCACTCGAGTTTGCATATCTTAATGTACTATTTTGACGTCTCACCGATGATTACGATTCGTAAAAGAAGCGCCGAATTTCGAAAAAGTTTATCCGAACGATTCAAAAAAAAAAAAAAAAATGATAAAAATCTGTTTTACTTTAGAAAAAAATACTACCAAATTTCATGATATTTGCTTCGGGTGGGTTTTCACGGGGAAAATGTCGACCAGAACTGTTCGTCGACAGGTCACCACGTCCAGTTTTGGATTGTATCGATGGGCGATGTGACTGATGAGCTATCACGATAACATTTCGGTGAATCGGTCGAATATGTGTTTGATCGTTTTATTCTCGTACGACCGATCAAAATAATTTACAGTACATTAATATTATTCATCAAATCACAAACAAACGGTTTAAAAAAAAAATATATATATATATATTAATAATAACAATAAAAAAAAGTGTGTACTTCGCTCGTCGGAGTGTTCTTCGCACGTCGAGTGGGATTCTCTTGACGGGTGTATATTGAATTTTAAAGAAACGATAAATCATTTCTTCAATAAAACGATTCTGAACGAAGGAAGTTAATAATATAAGATAAAAAAAATAAACATCATTGTAAAAACATAAGCTTCTTCACTTCGTTCAGAATCTAAAACTGTAATAATACTTGATACCGTTTAATATCTTTGTATTAGTACTAGCTCATCGGCAAACTTTGTTTTTCCCAAAAATTATAATTATATATAGCGTTTCTAGTGTTACTTCCTATTGCTCTTCTGTTTCCGAAACAGATGCGTGGATGCGTGGAAAAACCGTGAAAAGTACGTGTGAATTTATCAAACGTCAATGAATGATGGTATAGTTGAACATAAAAAAAAAGGGGGGGAAGAATACTATGAAACGTCAGTTGTTTGTACGCGACAAATAACAAAACATAAAATTAATTACTCGATTAATTTACTGAAAGATAATAATTGCAATAGTAAATAAATAAATCGATTACCAACGAATTTTCTATAGCAACCATATAAACGTCTTAAATCATTATAGCCATATTTATGATTTCTTTTGTCGGTAGCGTGATATTAAAAAAGTCCATATTATTACCTTCTTCAATAATCGGGTTGTCGAATGCAATAATAATTTTTCAAATCCAACTGTGTTAGTTCTCGAGATCAGCGCGCTAAAACAAACTCTTTAGCTTTATTATTAGTTTCAGACTTACATACTCGGCCGCACAGTCTCCGTCATAAAACTATATTACGGTTCTATATGAGGCGTCTAGTTTCAAAACCAGCTAACAGATAATTTTTTCAAAATGGATTTTTTTAAATATTCACCAAATATTTTCCAAATATTCACATTGTTATTACATAGTTGGTAAAAATATTGAACATTAGACAAGGCTATAATTGATATTAAATGAGGACAGAAAATTGTGGTTAGTATCAAAACCAGCCATCTAACGATATTTATTTCAAATCAAGCCATAGTTAAACACACGTTTTTATCTGCTCTGGTAATAGTACTCAAATTTTTTCAGTTTTCATGAAATTAAGTATTAACTATAATTAAGTTCTGTTTGGTTATTATTTTTTACTATTAGGTAATTATATACATAAAATTCAAAATGTTTTGTACTTCTTAAATTTTCCACTGTTTGTTTCAAAATCACCTATCTCATAAAGTCAATTTCAAAATCAGCCATAAGTGAAAAAAAAATTAAATTATTGGTTTCAAAAACAGCCATATGCTTAAATTCACAACAAAACCAGCCATTTCAAAACTATAAATTTATTTAACTGTTGTAATAATATTTTTACTAAATATATTTTCACATACAATATGTGTACCAAAGCTTTGATTTGATATTTATTATAAAATTATAGAACAAGTATTTTACGTTATTTTCGTTTTTATTGTTGTTTCTGAAAAATTTTGAAAATTGCTTATAGCTGGTTTTGAAACTAGACGCCTCATATTATAGCCGTTAGTGTTAACTCGACGCGTGTCTCGAATTTTGCACAACCGTCGTGAATCACGATTAGCGACGGGGATACATAATCACAGTCTTGCCGTTGTTATAGATTTTATAATGGTGAACACGAAGCGCCAATGACTTCCGGTTCTCCGAATGTTTATTCCATTAACGCGTCTATAGACCGTGAAACGACTGAAGAGGATAAAGGTCATAATATGTAAAGAGCGAACGGATAATAATATATCCGTTCGCCGTTTCCTCAAATCGACAGAATTACTGTTAAGAAATTAGACGCATTTGAATGGTCGGCTATTGTTATGTTCGTTAATTAATTAAACGGTCTTTCTCAGATTCTGAATGGAAAATTTTTCCTTTTAAATTCTGAGTGGACCGAAGAAGCTAGTGTTTTTACAATGATGTTCATTAATTTTAATGTAAACGTAATCGTTTTTTTTTTTTGTATGGAAATACGCTTGTCCAAAAGTTTTTTGAATCACAATTCACTTCTAGACGGTACTTTTAAAACGTCCCTTTTCAAAATTCCCAATATTTATCTCAAAATTTGGAGAAAATACCCCAAATTTGACAAAAACGTCGCGTAAATTGTTTTTTTTTTTTATCTAAACTTTATAAAAATTATAATGTAGACTGAAAATAATATGAGAAATATACTGAAACAAGAAAATGCTGAAAATGTGATAAAAAGATTTTGGAAATTTTTTTCTAACTTGTTTAAGTTAAAGTTGTTAATAGTGGGACATAAAAGTGGCTGAGTAAAAAGTAAATATTTTTTGTTTAAATAACAAATTGTAATTTTTAGTATAATTGTCTTGAATAAACTGAAACTCCGTTCAGAATCGTTTTATTGAAAAAATTATTTATCGTGTCTTTAAAATTCAACACACAGACCAAGTGTATTCCACCCGAGTAGTGAAGATGCCCATGGTGTGAAGGATTTCCGGGTTTTTATTTATTAAAATCATTTACAAAAAAAAAAAAAAAATTAGGAAAGAACATGTTATTGAAATAATTTTAAAATATTAATTTTAATTGGTTTTAATTAAATTGACATAAAAATATTACAAGGTTCCATCGTGTTCCTTCCACACGACTACCTATGTCAGCTATATACACGTAAAGCTTTAAATTTAACTGGCCTTGATGTTGAAGACACACTGTAAATATATCATATTATTTAAATGTTAAATGTTATCTAATTCAATCGAATATTATCCTAACGCCTACCCTCACAAGGAATAATTTAAAGAAATAATAGGTACCTAATATGCAACATTTAAAACACAGTTACTACATTATCCGTTACTCAGACTTTCTATACATTACAAGAGAGAATATAAGTAGGTAGTAAATACGCAGTAATAATAATTGTTAATATGTATTATTTGTGTGCATTATACTGTTCATAGTTTTATTTCAAGCATTCAGGGGATTAATTACCATAAACGCCATGTAGACGACTTTGTTACAGTCAAACAATATTCTTATATTAAACGCACGTATTTGAACTTGCCTCAGGCGCCAGAAGAGCTTACTACGATTCTGATTATCTTATCTATCGATAAAATTATCTTTACTTTCGTGTAGACAATAAATTGTTCAGCTATCTAAACTTAACACTAACCTAAATATTATAGATCTTTCAATTTTTAATTGTTTCTTATTTCACTGCAATCTCCTTCGCCGTATCCTTTCGAGCCACAGATTTTTCTCGTAAAAATGACGAATCTCCTTTGCTTTCGTTCAACACACATTTTACGCTATCCATTCCTATGCATCGTAATCGGTTTGAAATTCGTTAATTAATACGGTACTTTCAACCAATACATAATATTATAACATTAATTAAATCACAAAGCCGTTAATTATTGTTCAACACCTTTTTTTTTATTATTTAACGGCGGGTAAATGTGTAAATAAAAAATCAGCGCATCGTAAAAACGAGTGTATTGTGTTGTTATAATATAGTCATAAAACAATAAAAAAAAGTTAGTAAATACCCGAGGAGCGCATTATTCGAAATAATTTGGTATGGTGATGTTAGCGTTACGTTTTTTGAACGTCGTCCAATATAGATGATCATTAAAAACGATTATTTTGTCTTCCAGCTAAAATGCAGCGATTACAAATAAATTCCCTTTAAAATTACTCTGAAGTTCAATGATAAACAGTAAATTATTGTTATTTTCATTGAAAGTATCGTCCACTTAATATTTATTTTTTATTACAGTATAATAAAAATAAATAACATGTTGAACAACTTAAAATTCTCATTAAACGTCAACCTTGATCCGTGAAATTGTATACGAAATTCGCGGTGAAATAAAACGTAATTATAGTTTAAAGTTTATACAAAAATGTCTACGATAATTCGTACCTATATGTAAAAATGATATATACATTAAACTGATTTATTATTTAGGTAATGTGGTAAAGTATGGTGATTAGATAAGGTTAGCTTTATTGAAATAATATGTAAATAAATTTTGTGACATTTTCGATTGAACATTTTTTAGGTACACATCAATTCAGTTTTATCATTGTTCTATAATCAAACTTGAATAATGATAAAACGTTTTATTTATTTCAGCTCAAAATAATATTAGGTATTTAATTAATTAGCGTTCAGCTTATGATTATGACAGTTAATTGTTACCACTCATCAATTTGTCCATTATTTAGGTTGTTTCTTAATGATTAGGTACTTAGGTATATCTATATACAATAATGATAATTGATGATTTTTTTTCTTTTCGAAATGTATTTAATATGTAATGTAAAACTTATGTTTTAAGTTAAATTGGATTTTTTGGCTTTTAGATTCTGAGCGAAGCGAATTACAATGTTGTTAATTTTTTTTTCATTTCTGTAAACACTTTGAAGTATAGAAATATTGATCAAAGATCCTCGATCAGCCACTTTTTGATTTAAGCATCGTCTTTAGATGGTACTTAAAATTTCTTAAAATTCGCATTATTTCAAAGGATTTACACTTGACTCCATTGTTGGTAACCATGATAACCACGATTTCCATGGTTACCATAGTTACTATGATCATCATGATTACCAGGGTTCCATGGTTACCTCCCCTTCTGTGATAACCATGGTAACCATGGTAAACATGGTAACTATGACAAACGTGGCAACCATGGTAACCATGACATCCGTGTGATAATCATGATAAGTATAGCAACCAGGGTAATATAGTAATTATTGTTACATGGTTACTACTGCATAATCACTGAACGTTAGCTCAGAATCGTTTTATACACCCACCAAGGATATCCCACCCGAAAAGCGAAGTATATCCATGTCCGGCCATTTTAAAATTGTTCAACATTTCTAGGTAATTTTCTGTAATTTGACGTCACTATTTTATGTACATACCCGTTTTACGAGAAAAATAACAAGTCTGTTATTTTTTAGCTTTTTCTAGGCCAATGGTGCCAAATCCGTGTTTCTATATAGTCCATGTGATGTCATCTCTTCTAACCATCTCATAACTCATAAGATGTTTATAGGTATTCTTTAACGCGATTCTCAAAACGTTGTCTAGGCATTCCCCAAGGTCAGCGGTGACCAACCCATGGCCCACAATTTTCTTCAATATTAACAATCGTCGACACATAGGCGCCATGTTGGTGGATGCTCGGGGGCTCGATAAACCGTTGAAATTAAATCATTTGATGGAAGTGCTGAGCATTCAATATTGATAATTATGATTAAATTTTTATTATAAGTCTAATTTTTTCCAGAGGTAGTAAATTT
This sequence comes from Stegophylla sp. TES_Ste_2020, assembly GCA_025469315.1. NCBI lineage: Eukaryota > Metazoa > Arthropoda > Insecta > Hemiptera > Aphididae > Stegophylla > Stegophylla sp. TES_Ste_2020. The sequence goes on along the minus strand of JAIPRM010001001.1, from coordinate 2,433 downwards.
TAGAAAGTCTTTATCGTTGTAATTTGTAAAAATATAGTGACAGCAAAAAATATTGTGATGAAGTATGCATCATGATTATGAATTTTGATTTACTTATCATTCTATGATTAATTATCTCTTTCTTACATTGTATAAATGTACTAATTTTTGTTTTAGGAGGAAAGATACTCAATGGATTTTTGCGGTCAATAATCAGGGTCTCTGGGAGTTAAAAAACGTGAAGCACTCAATGCTTTTTTGAAAATTTATCGTCGCCTATGTGTCGAATTCATGTGAACCATTATGCGTACCTATTTCCTTGTTACAGTAAAAAGTATGATATTCAGCATGTCCAAGAAGTCCACCCTTTAATGTCTTTGCTCCCGCCATCAATAGTTTTGAATGTGGTTTTTCAAAGATTAATCCTTACAAAAATTAGAATTTTTTAATATAAAATTTAAAAAAAAAGAATTTATAATTGCAAAAATCGAATTTTTTTTTCTTAGAATTTACTTTTTGAAAATTTCAAAAAAGGAAGGTACTTTATTAAATTAAAAAAAAATGTCGAAATTTTGTGAAAATTGGCCAATTTAGTGGAGGTTCAGTTTTTGCTAACCACTATTATTTTCATTAAATCAAAAACTTGACTTGCTCTAAATTAGTCAGTTTTTATCAAACTTCCATAATTTTTTTCTTTCTTAATTTACCTATAAATGGTAATTATGGAATTTTCAAGGTGAATTCTAAGAAAAAATTTTGTTTGAATTTTTGATTTTTTTTTTTAATAAATGTCATCAAATGGTGATTTATGTACGGGTTAAACTCAAAAAAAAAAAAATATCATATACAAATATAATATTAATATGTTGCCAAGATATTAAGGGTGTCTTCTAAGACATACTGTACACGAGTATTAAGTTCCGCTAATGGAAAATCAGCAGTTTTATTTTGTATGGATAACGTTAACGTCAATCGTCAGTATTTGCAGGCTAATGACATTTTTAGTAGTTAATGGTTCACTTTTTTTCTAGTCATTTAATAACGGGTAAAATACAATATATTATAACATATTTAGGCTATTTTCGTAGCGAGGATTATATTAAGATCAGCCAGCCTCCGGACATACATACTCGTAACATAATATTATAATGTTATGGTAAATAATAAATTTACGATCGCGTGAGTCTGAGCGCAAGGGAGTGTAATATGTTTTATCGCACACCATATTCCATTTTCAGCTGCAGCAAGACGTCGTTGTGAGCGACAAATAAAATAAAAATTTTCGTACTTCAGACACATGCAAATCGAAAACAGTAATCGTGCGTGGCCTTAACGTCCGTTTTCAGATGATTTTATTACTAAAATAATATATAATATTTATTTATATATATATATATATTATACGTGTCGGTAGAATAAAATAAAAAATTTAAAAATTACGTACCTATTCGTAATATTATTATATATTATATCATACAATATACGCGTACGATACGACCGTTTTAAAATGGCGATCGCGTAATTCGAAGGAAGTTGAGGTAGAGTTGGCGAAAAAAAAAAAAAAAAAAACAATAATATATATATGCGCAAACGGGTTTTCCTGGCTGGTTTAATGTCGACTGGATTAAGTAGGTCGAGGTCTCCCGACCGAAATGATTCATCCACCCACCCAACGCTCTGCACCGGTCAACCCGGGTGACCTTACCGGTTGAAAGGAAATATTATTTTGTTTGTTCAATGTGCGCTCGACAATGTGATTTTTATTTTTATTTTTTCTAATAATTTCTATACAGCACTCTGCCACACTAATCGCTTCGACACGTCGTCGTGTCGTCGTGCACGTGTAAAATATATTCATCTTTTTTTTTTTTTTTTTTTTTTTGGTATTGTTAATCAATGATTTGTACCGTAAGTGCAGTTACTCACGCGAAAACCACTAGATTTTCAAAAACTTACACACGTGCTCACACTCGTGGCTTGGATGCGGTTCGATTAAAATTAATAACTTTCAGAATGAACGAGGTATATTCGATGTCGTTTTATTTCGAGGTATAAAAAAACGTTTTGAAAATCAAAAAAAAAAAACAAAAACGACGACGAATAAAACCATGAATTCGGTCTAATTCGCGATTGTCTCAACTCCGTAATGACTGAATTTCCGGAGAAAACGTTCTTTCCAACGGACAATTAAAGTTCTGGTTGATATGGAGATGGTCGTTGTTTTAAATCGTATTTTTATGTAAATCAAAATGTAATATTGTCAAAACGCATTTTTGGAGTTGGAACGATTGCCAATCATGCCGACAGTAATCGAAAATATGTTGTTTGTTTTTTAGATTCTGAACAAAGTGAAGAAGCTAGTGTTTTTACAATGATGTTTATTTTTTTTTTTTTTTTTTTTTTTAACACTTTTTTGTATATAAATAATTTTCCAAAAGTTTCGATCAATAACTT
>JAIPRM010001000.1:0-43900 GCA_025469315.1 Stegophylla sp. TES_Ste_2020 | reverse complement strand
TTTCGAGTTGTTTTTGTCAAATTTTGGGTAGTTTTGCCCCCCCAAAAAAAAAACATTGAAGAATTGAGAAATTCAAAAAATGACCTCTTTAAAGTACAATCTAGAGACGAATCGGGTCTAAAAAAAAAAAATAAACGTCATTGTAAAAACACTAGCTTCTTCACTTCGTTCAGAATCTAAAATAAATCAAGTGATGAAACACTTGTGTTATAATTATTTTCTATCAAAGATTTTTTTAAAAAAAAAATACAACTAACAACCTAAGTGCAAACAATATTGTTAAAATAACTTAAAACACGGTCAATGGGGAGGGCTATAACTTCCTTAGCCTCCCCCTTGGCTACGCCTGTGTCTATATACACATTTTGAAAGTGAAATAATAAATAATAACATTTTCCTCTAAAAGCGTCACTCACATACATACGTAATTATGATACAAGTCGGAGAAAGTGAAATTGAAACGTTTGAAATAAGTTCCGCCGAGATTTCGTACAGGCCATAAATTAGTTTGGTTTAATTTTTTTTTTTTTTAATAATTCGTATACGTCGCGTATATTCGTGTTTTGAAATATATATATATATATATATATATTAAAAATTTGGTCCCTCCTGGCTCCGCTTAGTTTTTAAGTGGCAAAGTTTTAATTAAAACTCACGGTTAGTATATAGTTCGTACATAGAAATTGTGTTTCGACCCGCTTTACCTTGAACAAATCATATACCTAAACAGCGGGCGAGCAGACAAGAAAGTATAATATATAATTGAAATAATTCGATATGAAAATACTCTCAAAGCGAATGCTTTTAACGAATTAAACAAACTTTGTGTCAATACGGGCGTTGTAGGAAATAAAATTACATTTATTATTATTATTATTATATCACGGCGGCATAAAACATCTGTTACCCGGTCTAGCTGTTGAATTATTATTTACGTTGGACACTATAATACGAGTTAGAAATAAATAATTAAAAAATATGTCTGTAAAACGTTAATTTCGTGTTGACAAAATATACCAATTAACGCGTTAATTAGTGGTACGACGGCCTAATGCACGTTTGTTCGTTATTATTATTTTAAAATATTCTCAAACAGCAATTTTCGTACAACTGCTGTAATCATAATATCTGACACGAAATAATATGAATAATAATAATAATAACGCTTATGAAAACAAATTATAATATTATATTTATTAAATGCTATTTACATTTATAAAATAAAAAGTTTTAAAATATTAAAAAGTGTGTACTTCGCTCGTCGGATGGGATTCTCTTGACGGGTGCATTGCATTTGAAAGAAACGATAAATCATTTCTTCGATAAAACGATTCTGAACGAAAGAAGTCAATAATATAAAGAACAAATGAGAAAAAAAAATGTTTGAAAAATGTCCAAAATCTTTCTCATATTATTTTCTATCTAAGTTTAAATTTTCATATAGTTCGGATCAAAAAATGATAGCTTCCGAGTCGTTTTTGTCAAATTTTGGGTAGTTCTTTCCAAAAAAAAAAAAATTGAAGAATTTGAGAAATTCAAAAAATGACCTCTCTAAAATACCATCTAGAGTTTCAAAAAGTGCTGATCGAAACTTTTGGAATTTCCATTGGAAAAAGTTGCACACAGAAAAAAATAAACATGATTGTAAAAACACTTCACTTCGTTCAGAATCTAAAACACTGAGTGCCGGAAAGTTGTTTTTATAATTTTTAATTTAGCGTGTCGTATAAACTATTCGAATCTGATGAAAAATAATCGTTTTAAATCACGAACAATCGACATTAATCGCATTCGGTGTCGATAAATTTTACTTGTACTTTTAACCATAAAGAATTAACCCACTTCTCGATGTATATAAAGGCATGTCACTCACCTGATGGAATATTTTATTAAGCAACCAAACTTAAACATTTAAATCGATTAACCGCAATATAGTGGTTTTCCGTTGTAGTTCTGAAACCGCACGTTATTATTATTATACTTTAAATATTATCCGTTTTATTATCCATAACAATAATATTATTATTGTCAGAAATCGATTTTTCGAGCGAATTAATAGTTTTGTAAGTATTAAAACCCTTAGAAAAACAAAAAACGTCATATAAACATATTATAACATTGTTACTTTGAACCGAATTATATTCTACTGCGGACAAGTATCGAATTTTTTGTATATTTATATATACAGGGTGTATCAATAAGCAATCTCACTCTCTTTAGCCGTGAAAATGCAAAAATTTTGATATTTTTTGGTTCAAGTCACTAAAAAAAAACTATGTTTTCCATAACTCATTTTTTTCATGTCCTGTGGAGTCAAAAACTTTCTTTTTTAACCCCTTATTTTAACTACGGAATTATATTCGAGTTCTTTGTCTGTGAATTTCTAAATGTATTGAAATCAAAATTTGAAAGAGTATTCCAAAAAAAGGAGAGTGAACATGCTCAAAGAATCACCCTGTGTGTATATATTACGAGCAAACACGCCACGAAAGCTGAGAGTATTTTTTTGTAATAATAATATTATAAACGTATTTCGCAACGACGTTCGTGATGATTCGCCTCGTTTCGCAGACAACATTACAAAGTGCAATGTATAAAATATACACCACCGTCGTGTTAATAAAACATTATTCTTTATCGCATTTTTAATAATAAATTTGAGTGAACTCGCGGCGGCTAGGGCGGAGCGGCGTGGCTTAAGAACAAGGCTTTTGTTTCGTCCAAGATCGTGCTCTGCCCAAAATGGGGGGGGGGAATGGGGCGGCGGACGACGAAAATCTGATTAATAATTACGCTCATTAAAATGTACCTTGACGTGCTGTGTTTGAAAACAAATGCCCTTTGATTGATGGTGGAAACAGATTTTGCGAACAATAACCGAGTTCGAAATATTACATAATTTAAGAGAAGGACGTATTTGTGTTGCACACAAGATTAATGTAATGAAAATAATACTTGTTTTAATGAGGTTTATTGATTTTTATTTTTTAATATTTCATTATAAAATTATTTTCATTTTATTCATAAAAAAAAAAAAAATTGAATTATAGTATCGATAATATTTTAGACGTACACTTGGAGACGAGAGATTATATTAATTATAATGCGGCACTAACTTCAGAGTACTATATGACGTGTTGAATAAAATTGTTTTATGCTGACGAAATAAAAAAAAAAAAAAAAATATGATGATTATAATTTTAAAGTTTGGATTAGGTACAAATTTTTTTTTTATAAATTGCGGAAAAAGTACTGACAAATTTACTGAAAATACCGAAATAATTGTTACCATAAAATTAATTTTAGTTATTTAGTAGTTACTTCCAAAATAATAGAGATAGAAACTTGAAACGTCCACCAACTACTTAAATATATAGTCACGCGCATACCTCGTAAACTTTTCAAAACTATTTGATCAATTTTGAGGCAAGTACAGAAATTTGAAAAAATTGGAAATTTATCATTTTTTTAAATTTTTATTTCATATTTTATTTAATATATGGATATTAAGAGCTGAAAATTAAATACAAATATGTTTATATGTATAACCAAGGGTACTGAAAAAATCTCAAAAATCGTAAGTCGACTTTTTGTTTATAATCGTTTAAAATTAGCATTTTGACAGAATTCATTAGTTTTACATAAAATTACAAACTTGAACGCACATAAAAAATAATTAGTTTAACCAATCTTTATGAAACTGGGTACACAGATGGACAATTACATTGTAAGTATTTTAGTATAAGAAAATTTTTCACGGATTAATATTTAAAAATTTTACGAGGTTTTGATTGAAAATAATTTGGAAAAATTACTATAAATATTAAATTGCTATAAATAAATTACTACAAATAATAACAGACATGGATTACTTTGTTATTAATTAGTAGTATTGGACTGTTACTGGGCATTTGAAAAGAATAGCGAATTTGATTTGACCGTATTATTGAAAAATAAGGTCAAATCTATAAATTGCTCAAAAACTAATACTCGAATAAAACACCAAAATGCCAATTATCACACTAATTATACAGAAAGGTTGACGATTTATGAATGTATGTATGAAAATAGATTTGTATTATTTTTTATTATTTTTATAAAAACATTAATTACCTCACACTCATACACACGCCAACGTGTGTATGGAAGTTTTATTTTATTATCGTTTTATTGAAGAAATTGTTTATCGTTTCTTTAAAATGTAATACACCAACCAAGTGTGTTCCACCCGAGGAGCAAGGGACACCCGTGGTACGACGTACGTCGGAATTTTGTGCTTACTGATATTTCTGTCGGAACTGTATAGCATAAAATTATTGGATCGAAGAGCTGTGGACTGTCAGTAATTTTTTTTTTTTAGTTGTAGATATAAAAAAAAAAAAAAAATAGTCTATATCGAATTTTTTAATGGCGTGTGATAAAATTAAATAAAACGGTTATTTGTATACATTGCCCACGTGAATATTATTGTTTTCGAACAATTTCGAACGAAATCGAAACGACTGTCGGTGAAAATTGCCGCGAAACTCGGTCAAAAACACTTGTACGCCGCGAACAGGTAAGGCGGCGCAGTATTTGCGTTTGTATAATATGCATCAGAATGATTGATTATATGAGCCGACAAATGACACTGTATTTTATATACGTATATGCCCCATTGGTTGTTATGGTTATTAGACTTGCGAGGACATTGTATGGAATTTTTAATTTAAAATACATGCATTATACCTCCGGGAGCCGGTCGAGAGGGTGGGTGAGAGGACACGTGACGATAAAATAAAATAATATTGTCTAATACCTTTTATATATATATTTATATCTCCTTGTATTATTTATTTTTTTCCACCTCACGAAAATATAAGCGAGCAAACACATTAAACAATAAGTTAATTTGATTTGAAATGCATACGTCGCGACGGTTTAACGGTTTCAATAGTTTTAATAACAATAATCAAAAATTTTATCACATAAAAACGAGAAATATATTCAAAATTATATACTTTTTATATACGCAAAATTCATCTACTGTTTTTGAAATTTTTATATGAAGTGTTCTCGTGACGATTTTTAGTAGTTTGTGAGAGTTTCAAGTTACTAGCTACAATATTTTTGAATTTATGTTAAAAAACAATTCTCAATTTTATGAAAATTCCAGTGATAGCATATTTTGAAAATTTTTTGGTAGATTTTCCACGTTTTTAGAAAAAATATTGAGAAATTTGAAAATTTACCTCTTTAAAGTACCATTTATGTGTAATTTCGGATCTATAAAGTTACTGATCAACATTTTTGGACAAATATTTCTATACGAAAAAGTGTTTTCAAAAAATGAAAAAAAAAGAAACATCGTTGTAAAATCAAAAGCTTCTTCGCTTCGCTGAGAATCTAAAAAGTAAAATTAAGTAAAGTATAGTTTGGTAAAATAAAGTAAAGCAAATATAAGTAAAGTATAGACAAAAAATCCGGACATACTTCGCACCACGGGTATTCTTCGCTATTTGGGTCAGATACTCTTGATTGGTGTGTTGAAAATGACACTAAATTTGGTTTCGAGATAAATATTTATAGTATAGGTTAAATTTATATCTATTGTCTCATTATTCTCATTTGATACTTACACCTAAAGAAACTCCATAATATTCTTTAAAAAAATGTGGCTGGTCAAACAAGTTTTTCTTTATGAAAAAATGGTCACACAAAAAAATATCTTTGAAAAATACTAGCTTAATAAACTTTTTATATACATTCTGTATTGATTACTCGTTAATTAATTTTTAGTATAAAAAAAATTTTATCTCATTTTTATCTAGATAATGATAATATTTTTTATCTCTATATCTAGATATATAGAATTTTTGTAGTATCTTTCTATCTTTATCTAGATAATTTCAATTTTATTTATCTTATCTTTATCTAGATGTTTATTTTTTATCTAAAGCACAACACTGATCTCTGATGATTTTTTGTCAAGCAGAAAAAAATCGTAGTTATTTTGCGGTCCACTATATTCAAATATTTTGACCCAATTTTGACACTTTGAGTTTGACATGCCTGATTTAGATGATCGTCCTTGTTTATATGTTGAAAATATAATATATTTATATGTTCAATGCAACAAATTTTCTCTATTTACTTGTATAATACAACAATTTCTTTATTCGTTAATTATTAACTACCAGAATGTATCCATATATTCATTATATTCAAATTATTGAAAAAAAAAAATTTTAGTGTCAAAATAAAATTTAGTACTTTTTTAATATTTTGTGAATTTTTTTTTATTTTTTTCATGGATTTAAATGAATAGTTTTGTGCATATCTCACCAATTTTACCTCTCTAAAACTTCTCATCGCTAGACTAATAAAGAAGAGTGGGCATTGTGAGAGATACAGCAGTGGGTGGGAGAAAGAGATAGGTAACCCATTTCTGTGGATCTTCAACCTGACATCAGCAAAATAACACACACAATCGTGTTGAATCGTAGTGTTCAGGGGCGAACCCTTAGTGGTAAAAAAAAAAAAATAAAAAAATAAAATCATATCTACCTTGTGGACCGACGGAGAAAATATAATGTTTTATTTTTATGGTTTTATTACTACTATTTACAGTTCGGTATTTTATACCTACAATATAATGTATATAATATATATATATATATATATGTATGTAATTGTTTTCGTAGGGGGGACATTTGATTGATGGAGAAGCGCATCGGAGAAGGTCGAAAGTCGTCTTCGGGCTGCCCGCGACGTTTTCCCGCATAATCCGCTCGCGTCCTTGCAGGTCCCCGTGCCCTCCGTCCCCGCGTTTAACCGACGATTTTCTGTCCCGCCGCCGTTCGTACGCGCTCGTCGCTCTCGGAAAATTCAATAATATTTCTCTCTCTCTCCCTCCGCTCACCTCTCCTCTTTCTCTCACCCCTCCCCTATCTCTCTCTGTCCGCACGCGAAGCTCGCTCATACGTGCGTGCGGTAGGTATACGCCTGTATACCTCCTTAACGACTGCTGCACAATGCTCCGCGGAATATAACGCCGCGGCGACGGGCCATTATTGCGAATAATAGAAATGGAAATATCATGGAAAAAAAAAAAAATGCTTTTCCCCCATGCACAGAGCTATATATAGAGCGACAGCGGAATGTAAACGGCCTCATTATATCTTATACGTCGAGTTATGATAGAAAAAAAATAATAATAATAATAAATAAATAAAAACATCATCCTCAGTACGTTCTCCTGCTCGTTCCGAGGAGTCGTTTAGTCGTCGAGATAACGGAATTTAATCCCCTTCTGCCACCCCCCCCCCACTTTGGATATTCAGAAATCAAAACACAACAGTTAATTTCGTGTATAAAATATAAAAAAAAAAGTATCTTTGCAGAGTCGCGTAGACTTGTGCAGCGCAAACGTTTATCTTTAAAATGTACAAAAGACAAACAAATTGCCAACAAAAACGTCGAACGGCTCTACAAGAGCATATTATTATTACGATTATTATTATTGAACAATCGTTTGATTTGATAAACGAAGACGCGCGACGAAACTCTAGACGTAATCCATAGTCGTCACGTGCAACCGATGAACATCGTTTTTTTTTTTTTTTATTATTTATAGAATAAATAATAATAGGGGTGGGTTCTCAAACTCCTCGAATCCTTGAACACCTCGAACAGTTCGAATAGTTCTAGTTAAGTATATGTTAGAATGTCTGAACAGTTTAATCGGAATTTTCTTTTTTTTCTAAAATGTTTACTTTTACTTTTTTTTAAAATGTCGATTTAAAAGTTTAACAATTGAAACTTAAAAGTATTAAAACATTTGAAACATATAACTTTTAAAAATTAACTTAAAATTTTACTACTACTATATATTTTTCCTTTTCAAATTAATTATGGATAGATTCTCAAATGTTTTAATTTTTTTTTTTTTTGATTCGAAAAAGTTCGAAAGTTCGAATAAAATTCAGATTCAATTTCGAATTGGAGAAAAAATTAACGTTCGACCCATCCCTAAATAATAATCAGATTCAACGAAAGTAAACATATCGTCGTGTTGTGTTATATTCTCGTTATTAAATAAACATTCGATTTGAGAATTCGTAGACTTACGATTAAGATATTGATAGTATTCAATATTACATAATATAGGTGATTTCATTTTAACATAATCACCCAGTTTTCAACTCGGTGTATCATACACAAACTAACATTTCGTCTCATTTAAAAACGATTTAAAACAATAATGGAAGTTAAAGTTTCGAGTAAAAAAAAAAATTTAACTCAATTCTGAAAGGATATACTTTTTGTGTGAAAATTTTGATATTTTAAAAAGTGATTTTATGAACCAAAATGTTGTTCAGTACTGACAATTAATATCTCAGAGGTTCTGCATTATATCCTATGAATTTTATTTTATAATTCACACGCTATAATGTTTAATTAGTTATCTATAATAGAAACATTTACTTTCTTTGCAGTATCTCCAATCTTTATTGGATAATTTTATATGGTACAGAACAAATTTTAATATAACTTATAACTGTTATAACTGTTTTAAATTCTCAAGACGGGAATTTCCATTCGATTTAAACGAGTTAGGTATCTGCAAAAATATTTATTTATTTATAAAGTCAAAGCGAATGAAAAATAATATTATATAATATTATTATAATTATAACTGTGTTTTAAAAAAAAAAATTATCAACGTAATATAGAAAAAAGAGTAGACGTGTTTCTGTTATTTTAATTTGTGCATTAACTGTTTACACTACGTTTTCGTTAATGATCCGTAATCATATATTGTAATATTAAAAATCACATTAAATTATTTTAATATTGCCTTAACGTTACGAACAGGAAAATCTAAATCTAAGTGCTGGGTAACTCAGAAACTGTGGAGAGCTGTAAAGTTTATGATACAGTAATTGCATTAAGATCATATTAAATATGAAATTCTGTATAACCTTAATAGCTGTAGAAAATTTGAAAACAATTGCTTTTGTACCAAAAAAAAAAAAAAAAAAATTAAACCTTTTATATAATTTTCGATACTAGTTGTTTAAATAAATGTATAAAAAAATGCAAATAATATCAAAAATTAAAGTGACGGTAGTATCTTTTAAGGATAAAAAGTTTGCACAATAACACGTAGCAAACGTGTGACTTCACATTTTTTATCCTTTTTTTTTTTTTTTTTTATTTCCATATTTTGTGTATTTTTCGAAACAATAAGCGTTGCGATGCTCGTGATTTCCGTAGAAAAAATTATAATAACGCGACATTCGCCGTGTTTTAAAACGTGTATATTTTACACACGGACGTATATTATTATTTCTATTATTATTATTATACTGTGACATTGTGTCGCAGAGTATAATAAATAATAATAATAATAATAATAATATGAATTTCACATCCCACTGGAACAAATCGCATGCCGTTTTGTCCGAATGATATGATAATAATCGTTTCGAGAAAACTGTGCGCCGCCGCGACGGTACTCGGCTCGGAGAAACTGAAACGATCCCCTCCCCCCTCCCCTCGACCTATGTGATTAATAATAATTATTGGCGTTACTTACTTTCGAGTTTTCCGGCATTTTTATTTTTTTTTATTTTTTGGCATTAGGCGATTGTCCGTTTACAATTGATAATTGCACCGTACACAAAAAAAAAAAAAAAAAATACGGCATTCGGTCGGTATCGGCCAAGTCTCTATATTATATTTCTATGATACTACCTGCGTTACGAATCATATTGCTTGACAAAGTGATATATTTTTGAGGATGGCAACATTTTACACAATAAAATTTGTTGGCTTTTAAGTATCAAATAGTTACAAAAATAGGATATGTTAAAAAAAAAAAAACCCCTATTTTTAATGTAACAGTATATTATAAATAATACTGAATATATGAATCCAGAGTCCAGAATGACCACATATAACATTTAATATTATTATTTAATGACAATGTATAATGTAATTATAAATTTAATTTAATTTAATTAAATTAATGATGGAGAAAAAAAATTGTTATAATTAGAAAGAACATAGCCAGACGATTAAGGAGAATTTATTACATTGAGAAAACCATAAAAAAACCTGAGTATTTTTCACTTACGTATAAATTCGAGCCGTCGTTTCTTAAATGAACTTGAGTAAGAAATTAAATACTATTTTTTTTTTATGCTTTGTCGCGTGTTATCGCGTTACCACCCGCATATAACGCATCAATATCGATATCAAATTTCGAAAAAACAGATGTCACCAACGATATCGGCAAAACAATAGTGATAATATCGATAGTCTATGGCCAAAACTAACGAAACATATTTTTTGTACAGCGCGAATAAAATAACTTCGGTAATATAATATTACAATAATAATATTTGTAGCAAATAATAATAATAATAATAATAATAATGTAATATTTTGAGAAAGCAGCTGAGTATTCCAGTGTGTATTCGTATGATTTACCGGATTAATAATATACAGACGTAAAAGTTAATAAAAAAAAAAAAAAAAAAAAAAACGAAAAATAGTATATTCTATTTTTAAAAAAAGACTGTTCGTTTGGTCCGTTTGCACAGATCGTTTGACGCGTATAAACGCGAGTCGTCCGAGGAGAAGGCGTACGCGACGTGCAGGTTGAAAATGCGAACAAAAAAAAACCGTTTCCTGTGCACAGAGATTATTTAACGGACAATCGCACCACGAACAAGGTGGCGAGAATGATGAACAGAAAATTACTTTAAAAACATATAAACGAGTCGGTCGAACTGCGAGCTGCCGCTGCCGCCGGTCGCTCATTAATCTCTGTCGAAATTTTGATTGAACTGTATCGTTATTTGTACAGCTGAGTGGATTGTACGTTTGCGTTGGAGACGAACGATGACGATCAAAGGACTGCGACGTAGAAAAAAAAAAGACGAAAATACCGATCAAATGTTGTTGTCAGTGGTGTCGAAGTTACATAGGTGTATGGGTTATATTTTTTTTATTGGTTTGTGCAGAACGAAATATAATAACGAGAAATTATCAAGCAAAACATTATACGATATAAGTCTAGGACTAGGGACTTAAAGGACATTAGCATGTTTTTCAAAAATCATTCAAAACATAGCCGAGTAATATAGAAATGCGTTTCATAACACCAGAAGTTGTATACAGTTATTTTTAATTTGCATATTTTGTGCTTATTTAACTCTTTTTTCGATATTTAATTTAAGTTTTCTTGGTATTGGAAAATTTTTCCACCAATAACTCAATTATTTGATATTTTTATTTATTTAAATGTATGGTATAAAAAGAATAAAGATTAAAAAAAAAAAAAGAAAAAAGGTTTCATAAATAATAAAAATAGAATATTAATAATATACATTAAAATATATTATACAATAAAATTTTTAAATATTTTGAGTTTTCACAGTAAAATTGACATTTTATAAGAGATTATTTTAGCATTTTTGCATGTGTTTAGAGCATAATTCGTAAATTTTACAGCATATTTAGCACATTTTTAAAGCATAAATGCATACATATTTTAAGTTTTTTTAGAGCTATAAGTCCCTAGCCCTAGCCCTAGCATTAAAAGCGAAAAATATCAGTGGTGCCAGAATGTCCGTCTTTCTTGTTTATACTTTTTGTTTTGTTCAACTGATAATTATTATAGTTTAAAATTATCTAATGCAAAAAAACAAAAATCAATTTTATAAAAATTCCGGTTAAGGTATATTTTACCGTTCTTTTGTAAATTTTTGTTTTGTTTCTCTCACACTTTGGGAAAATATTTTTGAATTTTGTAAAACGACCTTTTAAAGTACTATAATATGAGAATGACCACTGATGTCAAAAGTAACAGTTTGAAACTTTCGGACAAATGTTTACATACGAAAAAGTGTTTACAAATAGAGAAAAAAATAAAAATTTCGTGCCGCTCAAAATCTAAAAACAAATATAATGAATGTCCCACATTTAAAACTGTTGTAACTTGTGTTAAATTATTGTTTTTTTTTTTTACTATTTTAGTATAATATGAATTTTGTTTGCCCGAATCTCAGGTTTTGGAATCTCAGTTCAAATTTTTGTTATATTGATTTGTTTTTGAGTTATGATTTTTTAAGTAAAAATATAGAATTCCCTGTGTTGATTAAATGCTAAAAAAATAAAATTCATAAGCTTCAAATATTTAAGATTGGGCTAAAGTGTTGAAATTTTGAGGTTTTTTTTTTTATTTAAGTTCACTACTATCAATTAGAGTTGAAGCCCCCAAAAAACATAATTTTTATTATTTATTCCGATTATTTATGATGCGCTCAGGGGAAAACGATAGTAGCCTATTTTTGTAAATTTTTAAGGAGATCAAAAACAAAGTTTACAGAATTCTACCCATCAAATAATTAAAAAAAAAAAAAAAAAAAGTTTATACACTATTATTTTAATAAAAGTTATTAACTTGAAAAAGTTATTGGAATGAATTAAAAATTATAGCGATTATTATGAAAAAAATAAAATAAATAATAATAATAATATATTAAAACAAAAAATATGAACATCAATCTTTTTTCCTGAGTAAATCTTGATTAAATAAAATTACTCTATTTCAAAAAATACAGAAACGTGATTATATTTAGTTCTTGTTAAAAAAAATAATAATGCATGTCATTTTATGGTCACACATTATTTGAAATAAAACGACTTCATTTTAAATTAATTATCATTGTAAGTAATGCATTTTTTTTTTTATCTTCGTCTTCATCGAAAGATTCAAAACATCCCATTCTCTACCAGTTTTAAGTATTTTCTATATGTCCGTTACTCACTATCAATACCATTAAGTACTAAAATCACAGGATTCACTCCATTATGAAAAAGCCAGACATACTTTGTATCATGAGTATTCTTAGTTCCTCGGGTGAAATTCTTTCGGTGGGTATATTGAATTAAAAAAAAACCATGAATTATTTCTTCAATAAAACGATTCTTGAGTAGAGCTTCAGCCTACATAAGAAAATTTTACTTAAAAATTATTAAGTTTATTAATATTAAAAAAAAAACTTGTACTCAGCTAAATATATATCCCACTATTAACTGAGAACAGGAAAAAAAAATTAATGAGAAAAAAATTCTCTAGCCATAATATTTTCCATATCTATCTAAATTTAAATTTTCATGAAGTTTGAATTAAAAAAAAAAAGTTTTAAATGTGATTTATTTCAAATTTCAGGTAATTTTTCCAAATTTTCGAAAAAAGTATTGAGGATTTTGAAATATGACCTCCTAAATGTACTATTTTGTACAATTTAAAATAAATACAATTTTTAAAAACGGTAGTTCGCCTTTTAAATAATTTTTAAATATATATTTCGTTTCGTTTCAATAAATTTTTACCTCAGGTATTTAAGTCGAACGCTTAAAAAAGTATAGATCATAGCCCTGCATTCCCACGCTTGTATACGGCCCTGTTATGAACTCATAAAAACGTTAAATGGACTTTAAAGTTTTGAATATAATAATTCTCTCGATGGCGACTTTTAAATAGTAAGTATTTATTACCTACTACCCGCTGCGTGTTAGTTTTATGATATAGTATATTTTTAATATCAGTACATTTAAGTATAAAAATATTTTGTGTGCCTTATTTTTTTTTTTTTCAATTATGTTTATGAAAAATCTAAAATCGTGTCCACGTAGTTATATTATGACAATATAATTAACTTTTATTGTTGTCTTTGTCTACTCAATATAACAAAAATCTCTAATACATAGAACTATTTAGACCCTACATCATAATACGTATTATTATCATCAAATCAAATAAAAGAACATTTTTGAGGGAATTAAAAACGCTTATATTATTTTCGTAAAATATCACCAGACAAAGAAGTTTAAAAAGAATCTAAAACTAAATGATGCCCACTATTATGAGGGCCGATGATTTATACGATTAATAATGAATAATAATTTTCAATAAAACGAATTAATAACGATTGTGTGTCAGTCACATGTGTATACATTGAATCGTATCATAATGATTTATGCGCAATTTCCCCGTTTCCTACCGAAAAACAAATAAAAAAATCGTTTGTTCATAATCAATGTTGACCGTTTCAAAACAATAGTTTTGATCAAATAAAACTCGCCAAAATACAAAATAAAAGCTCCGAAACGTGATTCATTTGGAACACTCAACGAATCGCCATGCCTGCATCCAGAATGTCGTGGCTCCTAATAGGACTGCTCGCAGTCTTGTAAGTATGAAACTGTTGACAAATAGTTACATTTAGATAATTATAAATTTTTCTTATTCGTAACTACGATAATAACTGCTTATAAGTATTTTAATTCTAATTACGTATTGAGAAACATGCGTAATAGAAGTGATCCGTATAAACATTTAATAACATTGATTCTAAGATGTAATTACATTTAAATATTTTCATTTCCATCCTAATGTAAAGATTAAAATTTATGTAAACAATATTATTATATTTATTTATGGTTGGGTACTTGCTTATTACGAATTCTTTTTAATGGAAACTTTTAAACATCAAAAAAAAAAAAAATAAATCTTTTGTAAATAATAAATATGCACAAAACATTATCTCACTAATCTTCTTTAAAATTAAGTATGGAGTATAACCATTCATTTTTTTTTCTTTTTATTTAAGTGGAACTAAAGCTTATTATTTAATCGCAAAAAATATTAAAGACCTAATTTTCTACAGAATCAGAAGCACATAAGTGACTTGTTTAGTATTTTATTTCATATATTATAATCGAATTATTTACTAACTTCGTGGTTGTATTGTTAGTAATAATCCATGGAGACGACTCGATTTAAAGATTAATGTAAATTTAAAAATTTTACGATTTATCATTGAGATTAACAATTCCGCCACGCAATGAATTATATGTTCAAATTTCTTTAAATTTTTATCAAAAGGCAAAAATAGTATAACACAATGTTTTCTGTTATAATTAAATACTTTATAAAATTATTAATTCAGATATTTCAAAAAATTTTATTCGTTTCGAAATACGTATAATACTGTTGTTATATTTGTACAAACGTATATCAGAATTTTAATAAATAGCACGTTACTTTATTCATAAACACTATTTGGTCAAAATTCTCATAGTACAATATTTGTCTACACAATTTATTTATGACAATTTGTTACTTGGGAAGAAATTATTTGATTTATTTGCAAAGAGGACGTTAGAACAAGTTTTTCTGTTTATATCTATCTAACCAACAGTATAAAAAAAAAGAGACATACTTCACACCATGGGTAGAATGCTCTTGATAGGTAGGTTGAACTTTAAAAAAGATGAAACATTTTTTCAATTAAACGATTTTTAGCGAAGCTTTAATTAACTACACAATTGTCTGTTTTATATTGAGTGTGCTGAACAATTTTTACGCGATTACATTATATCCTAAATTCAACTCTAAGAAGGTATTGTTCACATATTTAAGAAATATCAATTTGACAAAAACGTAAATATAAGTTGACGTGTGCATAAGTAAAGTTGTATACAATTTTCCACTCTAAAAACATTAAAATTAATACGTTACGAAACATAAGGAAGATAAATCTGCCATTATTTTGATTAACTACCATTTGAGCCATAATTCAAAAATATAAACACATGTAAATAATTATTCAGAGGTCCAACTTTCTTGAAGATTATACCACATGTAGAAAAACAAGTAAGGGATCTTTTGATAGAAGAATATATTAAGCGTATTTAAATTTTTAAAAGTTATAACTTTTGATAAAAAATGTAAAACAAAAATAAGTAAAGTATAGACAAGAAAGCTGGACATACCTACTTCGCACCACGGGTATTCTTCGTTCCTCAGGTCAGTTACTTTTGGTAAATGTAATAAATCATTTCTTCGATAATACGATTCTGAACGATGGAAGTTAATAGTATAAAGAACAATAATAGTCGTAATTTTCAATACACCCGCCAAGAGTATCTTTTTCGAAAAGCAAAAAATACCCGTGGTGCGAAGTATGTCCGGCTGCTTTCTTGTCTATATTTTACTTTACATAACAAAGCTTTAGTTATTTTTTATACAATAAATAAAGAAAAGAAAAAATATATATAAAAGTGTTAAAAATAGTCAGTCATAACTTTTTTGTCAGGTATTATACAAAAACATATGTCATGTTCTAAAAAATATTAAAGTCTGGTGTAGTAAAATTGGTGGATAATACTTGTTTGAACTACTAACATAAATTATATGCAGCATTTTTTTTTTTCTTTATGGCCGAATGTGTAGATAAAGTCAATAATGCTTACAGTGACATCGTTCTAATAAATAATTAAATTAAAGTTTTTTACACACTTGTAGTAAAATAGGAAAGAAAGGATCTAAGTACGAAATTTGTATGATTATTTCATAAATTATTTTATTGATTTTAGCTTGGAAAATGGAGTCCACCCGACTTCAATCGAATCGGAAAGTAACACAGCGACCGAAGATACGATGATGATGAATAGCGAAAATTCTGATAGCGAGGTACATACCGTTACAACTGTGACAAGAGTTGAAAAGAGGTCCACTGTGTACAAGAAGAAATGTTGGTCGGATCTAAGTAAGGACAAATCGTTGACACTGAATACCTTGGAGATGTGTCAGCGAAACGGTTACAACGTGGAAGGTCTGTACGTGGTGCCGGAGTTTTTGCGATTGATGCATTCCCTCAACAAGAAACAGTGTCAAATGGCGTCCAAGATCGTTTATCCCAGAGACTACAGTCTGTCGATCAAGAACGATGACGTATTCGACGTGATTATCGTTGGTTGCGGAGCTGCAGGCTCGGTGTTAGCGTCCAAGCTAAGCGATGAGAAAGACTTGAATATTCTGATATTGGAGGCGGGTGGCAAGCCACACATAGAGTCTGAAATACCCGGACTGTGGGCTTACTCTGTGGGCTCCGAAATGGATTGGAACTATAAAGCGGCGGAAGACGAGACTTTCGGGCAGAGTTTAGACAACAAACGCGTGAAAATTATCCGGGGCAAGTGCTTAGGAGGGAACACGGCGATGAATAACATGATGTATGACAGAGGAATTGAGTCAGACTACACCAGGTTCGACAAGGCGGGACTGACGAAATGGAGTTGGAAAGACGTGCTGAAGTATTACAAACGTTCGGAAGACTGTAGGTTCGAGAAAATTATCACACACCGTACGATGCGCAAGAATCACAAAATCGGTGGCAAACTGTGCGTGGACTCTTTTCGAAACACGAGGACCGTGGAGATCAGACAAGTGTATACAAAAGTGTTGAGCTCCATGAGCTACAAGACGATGGACTTTTTCGACATCAAGAACCACAAAGGTTTCGTGTCATCCATTGGAACCGTCAAAGAAGGCTTGCGGGTAAACGCGGCGAGAGCGTTTTTGAAAAACGCCGACCGAAGGTACAACTTAAAGATCGCGGCCAGATCGTTGGTGAAGAGGGTGGTTTTCGAAGACAATAGAGCGGTGGGCGTTGAGTTCGAGAACTCGGTCGGTGAACTGATCCGGGTGAAAAGCAAGAACTACGTCGTCCTGAGTTCCGGTCCCATAGGATCTCCGAAACTCCTCATGCAATCAGGCGTCGGGCCGAAAGAACTACTCGAACCGCTGGCCATTCCCGTGGTGGTTGACAACAAAAACGTGGGCAAGAACCTGCAAGTGCACCCGATATTCCTGGGCCTGGTGGTGAAGTTCGAGGCGCAACCGATCAAGTCGTTTTCGATCAGCGACATGGTGTTCGAGTACCTGATGAAGAACACCGGACCGTTGGCCACCATCGGGCTGAGCAGCTTCACCGGGTTCGTGGACATCGACGGCGACGACGAACCGGACGTCCAGATATTCTTCTATTACTACTCCGAGGACGACACGGTGTTCATGCCGTCGCAGTTGGACGCGCTCAACTTCAACGACAACGTCACGGATCAGATAATCGACCTGAACGACGACCACGACATTCAGATCGTGGGCATCTCGTTGCTTCGGCCCAAAAACACCGGCCACGTGACGATAAACAAGACTTGCGACGATTACGAGCCGATAGTCAAGTTCGGGTCGCTGCACGAACACGACGTGGAATTACTGCTGAAAGCGATCGAGTGGGTGAAGAAAATCGTCAACGCGGAGGCGTTCAAAGAGTACGGGCCGACCCTGGTGCCGTTGAAAATCGAGGGTGGCCCGGAGCCGAACGTGGACAGCCCGGAGTATTGGAAGCACGCCATCAAGCACTTGACGTCGATGAACATGCAGATGGCCGGCTCGTGCTCGATGGCCAGGTACAAGACAACGGGCGTGGTGGACGAAGATCTCAGCGTGTTCGGAGTCAGAGGCGTGAAGATCATAGACTCGTCCGTTGTGCCGTTCATGTACAGCGCCGAGAGTAGCGCACCGACCATGATGATCGCGGAGAGAGGTTCTGACGTTATCAAGAAGAAATTGGGTTGCTTGGACGACGAGAGCAGCGAAGAATCCGAAGAGGAATAAGCGGTGGAGTAGAACTGTGTATTGTATAATATATTATGTACTAAAAATGTTAGTACTGAAACTCACGAGAGAACTCGATTTCTTATATGTATGTGTGTATATGTGTAGTAACATGTCAATAAAAAAAATTCAACGCATATTAAAATTATAATGCCTGAATCCATCTTTTTGAAACTATATTTTTGTAAAAGTATGCTGAATACGAATTCGGTGAAATATTCTATCGCCAAAAATAGATTGAAAGTTTCATCTAGTTGGTATTTTAGGAGGTCATTTTTCAAAATTCTCAATATTATAACTGAAAACAAATATTAAAACAAAATTAAAGACTTAAATTTGATTTCATTATATTTTACAATAAAATTTAAGATAAAAAAATTATGGGACAGCCACCAAAAAAAAAAAGGGTCTCTTAAATAATGAGTTACACATACCATTTTTTCCCCAGTCCGCCATTGCTAGTAATTAACACAATTGTTCAATGAAGATACGATCAAAAGCGTAAACATCTGTTCCCATTGAATAATAATCAAATAAATTAGTGAATTCAATCACAAAAATAAGACGTATTTCATCATTGTCTATGGGTCTTATTTAAGATGGACACGTGTCATTCGAGTGAGCTGAAATTCTTTTTTGCTATACTTAAACGTCTTTTTGGCACTTTTCTTTCAGCGACATAATCAATAATAGTCGTTGGTCAACGGGAAACATTGTCACGGTGACGGTCGTCGTAGTGTGACGTCATGAGCAAAGCAACGCAAAAAAGATTTTCCGAATACGTCCACGGAAAAAAATGTTGAACCCGAGGGAAAATGTGTACGTGTCCGACCGCGTTTATCAGACGGATCATGGCAAAAGTGGTCTCGGATTTTGAGCAAATGAAGGATTTCTCGTTTGGCTCACTAAAATATTGTTATTACTATACCTGTTATATTTAAAAAAAAAAGTAAAATACAGACAAGAAAGTCGGACATACCCACGGATATTCTTCGCTACTCGGGTCGGATACTCTTGAAGAGTGTGTATAATATAATATAAGACGATTCAGAACGAAAGAAATTAATAATAATGTAAAGTAAATTAATATTCGTCATTTTCAACACACTCGCCAAGAGTAAAGAATTTCTGTGGTGTGAAGTATGTCCGGTTTTCTTGTTTATACTCGTACTTAACTTTTTTTTTTTAATATATAAAGGGAACAAAATTAGAAAAATGTCCAACATTTTTTTTTCACGTTTTCAAAATTTTCTTGTGCCAAAATATTTCTCACATTATTGTCTATCTATGTTTAAATTTTCATAAAGGACAGATCAAAATTTCCGAGTCTTTTTTGTCAAATGTTTGGTAGTTTTTTCCAAAAACAAAAAATAATAAATGAAGAATTGAGAAATTCAAAAAATAACAGAGATACCAACTAGAGGCAAATCGGGTTTCAAAAAATTGCGCTGATCGAGACTTTTCACAGAAAAAATAAATAAAACAATTGTAAAAACACTAGCTTCTTCTTCACTTCGTTCACAGTCTAAAAAACTAGATCACGAATAAATTCCCGGAAAATCGTACACAAATAATAATAATAATAATAAAACGATAAGGGTATAACGACGACGACGACGGTGCCAAATAGATACGTTTCTGGCCAAAACAATTTTAATTTTTTACGCGGAACAGTAGGCGCGTCTCCGTAACCGCGCTCGGGCGTCATAGTATTACACCGAGTTAGAAATAATTCGTGAGTTAATCTATGTTCACTGGTGAACAACCAAGAGGAGGACGCGGACGAGACAAATTCACCCCGGACCCGACTCTTATGTATGGGTCGGGGTGGCGGTGGTTCTGGCTTCAGATCGACCGACGACGACGACGACGACGAGACTTCCGTCCGTTCATTAAACTCTTGTGCCGCCGCCGCGGTGCAGTGCTCGTAGTACACGGGAAAATTTAATTATTGCGGTCCGTGACGACGACTGCGGAAGATTGCCGCCGTCGTTCGAGCGCGAATGTACGACTGTCCGATTTGAGACTGGAAAAAAACGGGGGAGGGGGGGCTGGGAGGGGAAAGAAAAGAAAAAAAAAATCCGCGGATAGACTGTCACGTGAATGCCGCCGCGGCTTTGATTTCATTTCCTCGCCTCCTTACACCACCCACGTGGTCTCATCACGCCGCCGCGGCTGCTGTTAGATTACTACAACGTTTCCAAACGATATTCATAATAACGATAATATAATTATTATTGTATGATTTCATTTTTTTTTTATTTATAATTTCGATAAAACCGGTCGACGGCGGCGCGAGCGAAACGCAATTCGTGTAATGGACGACGAAAACACAATGTGCGAGTTTCGCTCTCTGCTTGCTTTTGAAGAATATATTTTAACGAGAAAAAAATGAAAAAAATTATTTACGTACATAAAAATAAACCATTAACTCGTCGTCGTCGTCGGATTTTTTTTTCTACGCGTCGGATATTGTGCCGGGTGCGTGTGTGTGGAAAAAAAAAAACAAAAAAAACGTTCTACAGCCGTGAGGGATTGCTATTGCCGAGTGCGTTTTAAAATTAACACGACCAATTTTTCACGACGTGACAGTGCGACGCGTACTACACAATATTGTACAAGGTATGCGTTTATGAAAATGAAAGTACTATTTTCAAAGGTAAAAAAAAAAATAATAATAAACAAAACCCTTTAATTATTTTCTTTTTCGCAAACGTATTATAAACTATCGCAGTCTACTATTATTATACTACCGTCATAGTGTTCATCACGATTAATTATAAAGTAATTATTTGTGATCAGTTCGTTACGATGAATTATTATAGTGTATAATAACGTGACAGTGGCAGATATGAAGAGAGAGTTGAGAGGCCTCATCCGATTCTAACCAACAAATATTACAATAATTTATCTCAGTCCGTCAGAAAAAGTTCTTAAATTTTTTTTCACAATTTTAAAATATTCTCACGCCAAAAATATTTCCCATATTATTGTCAATCTAAATCTTCATGAAGTTTGGATCAAAAAAGTAATGGTTTCCGAGTCTTCTTTGTCAAATTTTGGGTGACTCCCTTCTCACCAAAAAAAAAAAGAGGGATTGAGAAATTTAAAAAAGACTTCGCTACAGTATAATCTAGAGACAAATTCGGTTTCAAAAAGTTGCTAACTGAGACTTTTAGACAAGTATTTCCATATAAAAAAGAGTACAAAGAAAAAAATAAACATAATTTTAAAAACACATTAGCATTTTCACTTCGTTTAGAATCTTAAAATTCTGTTACATTAACGGTGGTAGTTAATTCGTTCTACGCAGATTCAAACGACTACTTACGTATAACTGTGATTAAGGATAAAAAAAAAAGACATATAGTAGTAGAACCAATACATTTCTTGTTAAGTTTAGAATATTCAAAAATTTATATAATGCTTATAGAATGCAAAAATCTCTAAATATATATTTTTTTTTCATTATTATTTGATTTATAAATGTATAATAAATTACTGCGATTTACCTTCTTAAAAGACTTTCCACGGATAATGGACTAAATTGTTTAATAATATTGTTAATAATGTTATTATTGTTTTTTTTTTTTTCTTTATTTATTTAATCGTAAACATTCGAAATTATAATTATGTACGCAGGAGAAAAAAAAATCTCCGGTTTATACCATAGCACATTGTTTACTATCGCGAGCCAACATTTTCGAACCCACACTTCAATTTGCCATGCCAAACAGTGTTCGTTCACTGGAAAATTAAAGTTGATGAGACGGTCCCGAGTCTACGTGCATTATTACATTCTCCCCTCGTCCCCTGCGCACAAGCGTTCCATTCCCTCCCCCCCCCTTGTCGTCGCGGTATGCTGGTGCGCATACCGCGCATAGACCATTAACTGTTAGTACGTCTATAAGTCAGTGACGGGCTGTATATCGGATAATATCTCAGGGTAAAACGTCAATATAAAGGCAGATTTGCCTGTTGGCGATGCAAACAAATAAATGAAAATAAGACGTATCTTAATTTGTGTTCAACGACTTTGGGATTTTAAAACACTTATCGATAGAGATACGTCATATTTTATCGTTTACTTATCGCAACCATACATTGAAGTCCAGGGTTTGATTTGGAGGAAGCCGCGAGAGTTCTGCTTTTTTAGATTCTGAACGAAGTGAAATTAAAATTGTTTTTACAATGATGTTTTTTTTCTCTTTTTTTTCTGTGTACAACTTTTCGTATGGAAATACTTGTCCAAAAGTTTCGATCAATAACTTTTTGAAATCGGATTTGCCTCTAGATTGTACTTTAGAGAGGTCATTTTTTGAATTTCTCAATTCTTCAATTTTTTTTTCGGAAAAAACTACCCAAAATTTGACAAAAACCACTCGGAAACCATCATTTTTTGATCCGAATTTTTTGAAAATTTAAACATAGATAGAAAATAATATAAAAAAGATTTTGGCGCAAGAAAAATTTTGGAAATGTAAAAAAAATATTTTGGACATTTTTCTAACATTTTTTTTCTCATTTATTTTTTATATTATTAACTTCTCTCGTTCAGAATCGTTTTATTGAAGAAATGATTTATCGTTTCTTTAAAATTAAATACACCCGTCAAGAGAATCCCACTCATCGTGCGAAGAACACTCCGATGATCCATCCAAGTACACACTTTTTTTAAAATAAATTCTTTCTGATTTTTCGGAGTGGATCGCAGAGAACGGAATGTTTTCATATCGTTTGTATAAAACGTGCTTACGGGAAAAGAATTCTGACTTTTTGACTTCAATAATGTCCAATGTCTCGAAACGACTGATTTATAACTCGTTACGAATCACGCACAATTTACGGATAATATTTTTATCGATTTTATCGTTTATTCAACGAATGATATCAATTATTATAATTATTATGACAATGTTTTGTGGATAATGCGAATCCGCCATAGTATTACGTATAACTGAAAACTGCAATTTTCAATAATTTACCGACAGCTTCGTCAGTAAAAATAAGTTTAAACATATATTTTTATTTGATTCAATTATCGAAAAAGAAATAAAAATATTGACGCATTTTTTATCAATCAATGTCAATATTTATTCTTTGACAGGTTATATTTTTGATTTCGGATTTTAATTAGTTTATTCGTATTTATCAAATAAAAACTTGTATCACTAATAAACTATTTACCAAAAACCAACTTGTCTCAATTTAAAACAAATCTAATGAAAAAAATATTCTAATGTTAAAATATCGCAATGAAACGAGATAATACCTATTATTAACTAATAAAAATGTTAAATAGATTTTTAGATTTCGAGTGATACGACGAAGCTGTTTAAAGTTTATGATGTAATTTTCCCGGAGATAAACTTTTAATAGTTTTATTTATTACTTCAGTTTTATAATATATTTTTAAATATCAGTATTTTAAGTTTTGAAATATTTTTGACGCTGTGTACCCGTTTTTCCGCAGAACTCAAACTAATATTACAGTACAGTTGAGACTCGAGTATGAATTACATTCTCGCCAAATAGAATTTATTACACTATTATTAATTATGAATTAAGAATTGTAATTAGTCTTATTTTAAGTATGACGATAAAATATATCGACAACGGTGCGGAAATATGTGTCGTAAAATATTCTTATGTTTTCCAAAGACATGTTATTTGATGAATATATTGCACGCACTCAATCCGTATACTTGCAAAAGACTGTACGGAAATTTCGGATGCCGTGTAATTAAAATCCTATCCTGTGATAATGTTATGAGAAATGTCGCCACGATATTAGATTTATTAATATGCTATAGTTATTATTTGTAATTATTATTATGTGTAAATCTGTATGATGTGTTACGACACGCAATAAGCAATAAGAAACAATGAAAGTAGAGTAATAATAATTGAATGAATAAAACGTATAGTTTTATACGATGATATAATAATAACCAAGGCAGAAATTATTATTGTGTGATGTACCGTAGTTATTATAGTAATGTAATTTATTATAGTGGCGTATAAACACTATTATTATAGCCATTCGTAATACGGTTATATGATATTGAACGATAAAAATAAATTGAACCTAAATGGCTGCTGTCGGGGAGCAGAAGAAAAAGAAGAAATCGAAAACGACATCTCTATAATATTAACCTTTCGCGGCAAATGTAACGGCAATCACGGCACCAAAATACACCCACCAATCGTTTCGTTTCGACCGCAAAGTGACCCGTAATTGTTAATAATTTTCTTTGTTATTAATAATTATTATTATTTGTTTCGCTTTTGTTTCCTTTTTCTTATTTGGACGGGAGCCAAACACACAACGAATGCGGTATTAAAATTCATATTTTTTATTTATTTATTTTTCAAATTACTATTGTCAGAGACATCAGCAGTGTTCAGTACCTACGGCTTAAGGAAATTAAACTTTCGTTTTTATAACAGCATGCTAATATTCGATAATTCAAAAATAATTGTCACAACAATAATATTACTGCACAAGATATTCTAATAATGCGCTATATTATAATAACGTACCGAACGACCTTAATGTGCCGCTCCGTGTAAAGAATATTTTTCGGAGAACCCCATGGTCCTTGCAATCCTCGCATTTTAACCTTTTATTTATTTTTTTTTTCCATTTAACTCGTGACTATAATATTATTATTATTATAAATATATATTTATGGAGGACATTTCGATTCCGCCGTTGGTCCTCGGACTGTATGATATTATATAGATATATACACAGGCGACCTTTCAATAATAATAAATATATTCATATATATTATATTATAATAACGTACGCGTGCGCTAGAGTATACGTACTATATGTATATATATATATAAATAAAAATGATAAATAAAAATGCACCGAAAAAAGAAAACAACTCGGAAAAGCTATAAAAAACATTCGTGAACGCCGAGCTGCAGGGCCAATAATCGACGCCTCCATTAGAAAACAAAAATACGCGTCACTACTGCAGTGCGTATATGCTGGCTCGTAAAAATCAGAACAAAAAAAAAAATAAGGAGCAGAAAAAAAAAACAGAATAATAAAGAAAACGCGCGTCGAATATATAAAACGTCATACTTGCGCGTTAAATAATAATATATAATATCGACGTGCGTAAATATTTTTGCTCGGGACGAAAAAAAAAAAAAAAAAAAACGGGGGTAATCTCCACCTGAAACCAAACTGCGGAAAAACCGTCTCCAAAGGAATATTGCGATTACGTCGTCGCACAGTAAAAAAAAAAAGAGAAATGCTTCGAATGTTTTATATTCAAATGGTATAACCGCGCACTATTACAATCGCTGCGAGACGTCACTGTTTTTTTGATTTATAATGGCGTTTTTAAAGTTATTATTATTATTATTATTATTATTCTGTTATATAACCGTTGTTATTATTTACCGGGACATCGTGTACGAAACTCGTAGTAAGCCACAGTAGCGCCCCCCCCCCAAAAAAAAAAAAAAAGTCGAATCGGCCCTACGACGAGGGGGTAGAATAGAAATAATAACGTCAAATTGCACACGCCAACGAGCGCCTCTGACTTTTCGGTGGCGTATCATCAACGGCTGACGTATAATAATATTAAATATAGAAATTTCATTTTAAATCCATTAAACGGCAATACTTACTACGACGACGTCTAACGATATTAATGATGAAAATAATAATAATAATAATAATAATAATAACACGCTTAAATTGCACAACAGTGATATTGTCATAAACTCTCACTGCCCGAGAGTTTGCATTTTATTTATTATTAGTAATTTTATTATGCTCAGTGTTGGCGCAGCATAAATCATAATAGGCGAGAAAATCCGCCAGAGTTTCTGCGGATAACTCGTCGTGATATATATTACTCGAAAAGTAAAAAACCTTTATTCGGTTTAGTTTAAACACATAATTATATTAAAAAAAAAAAAAAAAATATGTTCACCACTTGTATGTATGCGTAAAAATCTTTCTCAAAGCGCCTAAACATAGAAATATGTACATTTCCTGAATATTTTTAAACTGAATCTCTACGGTAATTTTTGCAGCACGACGTAGTAGCGCGACAAGAATTTTATACACATAATAAATTAGACACACATTTCACTAAAATATATAAATCAATATTTAAAAAAATATTTTAGAATTAATTCAGGAGAAAATACACACTTATAAGTTTTAGATTCTGAACGAAGTATTTTTACATATATATTTATTTATTTTTTCTATAAATACTTTTTCGTATAGATAAACTTGTCCAAAAGTTTCGACCAGTAATTTTTTGAAACCAAATTTTCCTCTAGTTAGTACTTTAAACATGTCATTTTTTGAATTTCTCAATTCTGCAATTTTTTTTAGCGTTCGATTAGAGGTGTACGAGTTTTTTGCCCTGACTGATTCAATATCAACCCACAGCCAAAATTAACCGCACCAATTTCCTTGAAAATTTCATGGTTCCTTCGTACCTTCACTTAGGGATGCACTAGAAAAGGATTTATTTTTTTTAAGCCTCACAGTGGTTAAATGGGGTATAATCATCAGGCCGGAACCAATTGACGCTCTATTTTGTGCGTTCTATGCCTCTATGGTGTACGTTCTATGATATCGAACATCCGTGGTGCAGTCAATTTGTTAATAGAACATATTATGTCTATGTAATACGTGTTTTAGTAAATATTCACTTTCAGATTCTTTTTTTTTTTTTTTATTAATTTTTAGAATTTAATATATTAAACGTTTATTATGTGTTTTGCGTTAAATACATTGTCGTCGACATACTACATGTATTTTCGTCATCATCAACAAGTATTTATCTTTTTTTACATTAATGTATTTCTATTATACTTACTTATGTGCCTAATGGTATTAAAATTTATCAATTCAAATTAACAAACCTTTTACGTTTTATAATTTTTCCATCGTAACTACCTCTAAATCGTACGCTGCTATGTGTATTGATAAAAATAATTAGCAGGTTAGTATATAGTTTATTTAGAATAAAAATATTGATATGGACAATAATGAGATACAGTAGTCAAAAGAGTTTAAAATTATTGAAAACGTTATTTCTAGGTAAATTTTTTTTTGGGAGGTGATAAAATGATAAAATCAACGGAGAGCTTAAACTATTATAGGTAGAGACATTTAATATTTATGGTACCTTCAAATCAACGTGGAAAAAGGGATTTTCCAAAACTTGCATTATTTCAAAGGGTTGAAAACAGTAACAATATGTGTGTTCATGTTTATATCATTTTTTTTGAATTTGTTAATTAAGTTAGTAACCATGGTAACATGATCTAAAGGTAACCTCAATATAAATGAAAATTAAAAAGTTTACTTGTTTGTAAGTACATACCTACTCATTTTTGAAACGTTTAAGTATTTTGGTAACCATGACAACACTATGATATGATCTAAATAAATAAAATTGAAGAATTTATTCTGTGTATACGAGTTAATCTTCGAAACAGCAGACCCGAATTTGACGGAAATAAATTGGGCCGGTAATAGTAGATATGAATGTATTATTAAAACTTAAAATTTTATTTTTATACCCAAAAAACAAATAATTACTGCAATATTGTATTATAAATATCACAACACATTTTCGTCGAGCGTCAAGTACCGTGCGGATGAAAGGACCAGACCAACAACGTTCTAAATTTTCTCTGGAGCGATTAAACAACAAGATATTTAATTATTACAATCCACTACAAAGTCGTAGATTCCGTATCAGACGTATAAATTATCGTGTTGTGCGCTAATTTCCTCAAGTCACCCCTGCAGTACAATTAATTTAAATGATTGATCTAAAAAGAAAACGATAACATCTGTTGCGCAAAACGACGTCCTCTGAGCACAGTAATCGAAACAATAATCAATCATTTGATGTATATACTATATTATATTCTTGGGTATTTTACGATTCACAAACGTTACTTGTAATTCATTTCGTGTCGCGTCTCCATGTCTTTCTTTCTCGCCCCGGAATCCATTTTGACTTAGTCGTTTTCGCGCCACCGTGGTATTCAAAATCGTATAGATCAGTGCTTCTCAACCTAGGGGTCGCAATCCGTAGTAAAAACAAATGAAAATATGCCATCGTTGTCAAATGAAGAATATATTTTTTTTTTTTTTGAATCGACTTCAGATGAAACGTTATAACACATTTATAAGAACATCAAAATCAAATGTCAATTTTTGTTAAAACTTAAAGCCGTACGATGAGTATCCAATATTATCTGAAACTAGAAACATCGAAAACATTTAGTCCATTTTCAACTACTTATTTATGTGAAATGACAGTTTCCTCTCTGACAATAATACAAATCAAATTGGAAAACTGACAGAAAATTTGTCGAACAAATTTTATTAAACCAATGATTGGCAAAAATTATTTCAGATCAACAACAACGACTAACAACCAAATCATATTAATTTAAGAATGAATATTTAATTTTTTTCACTCATATTATAGTTATGACAAAATAAATAAACGTTATATACAATTTTAAAAACTGCAAAATTTATGGTTTTGTGTTTTTTTTTTAAACCGTATTTATTTCATTTATTACTGTAATTCTATAATATACGTGATCTATACAAAAATGTAATAATTATATATTTAGGGGTTGCTAAAATTGAATATTCAATTTAGGGGGTGGTCAACACAGTGAAGAAACACTGGTGTAAATGATATATGCAGAATATTATAATTTCTCACGAACACTGTGTTCTTACATTTCGTCGACGTATTCCCCGACCACGGTTGAATCTCCGTCTTTTGAACCGTATAACTTCGACTTTAGGTAAGCCGTATCCTATTTCCACGAAACTAGGTGAGTTGTATCCTTTTGTTTTTCAACTCCTGGTTGAATTGTGTCCTTGTCCCTTATTCGGCCCATTCGGCGTTACCGAGAAGACATCACGAAGAACGGCTGTAACTAAAACAAATATTCTTCAACGAGGGGTACTCATACTTTACAACAACGTCTGTTAACAATAACGGTGAAAAGGTAAATAATTAATTATGCATAACAATGATGCAGATTAAATTCGATTATGAATTGAGATATGCTTCGCTCCGCGTCACTGAGTCCACTTTGTTCATTTCGAAAAACACCCCTGACTTGGCTTCACAATCTTTATGTCACACCGTTTGATTCACGAGAGCGTTTAAAATCAAAATCATCCATCGATAAGTCGTGAATGAAAACATTATGTTAACAGTACAAAATTTAAAAAGTTTCACACCATGGGTATTCTTTGCTTCTCGAGCGGACTTAGTCGGGTGTGTTTAATTTTAAAAGAAACACTATGCAATTATTTCGTAAATAAAACGATTTTGACCGGAGCACCATTTTGCTTAAAAATTATAAAGTTAATTATTAATACAAAAAAAAAAAAAAAATTGTATTTATACTCAACTAGTTTTATATACTACTAACTATATTAACTATACTACCAACTGAGAACAGGAAAACAAATTTTTTGATAGAAAAAAGTACGTATAAGAAAAAAAGTAACAAACAATTTTTTTTACATATTAAACATTTTCTTCCACCAAGCTATTTTTTATCTACCTGTGTTTAAATTTTAATTAAAGTTTAGAAAATAAAAAAAGATTTAAAAGCATTTTTTTCAAATTTCGGGTCATGACTATGATGCTAAAAACAGGCGTCGGTGTTCCTATTTAAAAAATACAAGTTTTAATACTCATACTGTCAGAGATAGAATTTAGATTTTTTTTTTATCGAAAGTGTGTATTACAGTACTCCCTAAGCATACGGTATATCATGGTAAAATCATTTTTTCTTTTTCAACCATTCAAATATATATATATTTGTAAATTAATTGTTACATCATTCGTAATAAATCCTCTTTATCATAATTCAAGTAAAACGATGGGATCGTTAAGTCCACATCCCACAAGCTAACTCATATAATAGATCTACAAGGACTTGTATTTTTGTGAAAACCAAAATATGTCGTTCGAATGAACACTCATCGACGAAAAGCGGAACGCGTTATTTCCAAACTCCGATTTCAACCACTGCAGACGAACGCGCGTGCTTGCACGTACTATCGAGTAATAATATTTTAATAGGACGTCTCATGGAACAATAATAATAACGTGCCATAACACGAGGGACGCGCATCGCAGCGTTAAATGATAATAATAATAATAATAATAATGAAATTTATGGACAAATTTCGCCACGCTCGGACGACTGACCTCCACCTATCCCCCCCACCCCTTTCACTCTTGAGAGAGATTAATGTCGCCGATTCGTCGATACGATAAAAAAACGGTTTTCCGCGATTCCATTTCGAGGTAGGTCACGCGCCGCGGTCGTGTGTAACGGATAGTAATAATATTCGACGATCCGCCGACTCCTGGTGTTGGGTGTAGTGAAAAAAAAAAAAAGACACTCGCGTAACCGTAGCACGTATATGTACGGGGTATTCCCGAAATTAACGAGGTCACTGTACAGGCTCGTATTTGGCATGAAATGACCTACCTGTCACGGTGATATTTTTAGAATTTTTTGTTCAGAGTTCAAAAACTCGGATTTAATCATTTTGTTTAAGATTCTAAACGAAGTGAAGAAGCTAGTGTTTTCACAGTGATTTTTTCGTATAGATCTTCTCGGCAAATTTTTTGAAACCGGATCGGCTTCTAGTTGGTAATTTAGAGAGGTCATTTTTTGAATTTCTCAATTCTTCATTTTTTTTTTTTTTTTTTTGTAACTACCCAAAATTTGACAAACAAAAAAAACTCGAGAACCATAATTTTTTGATCCGAACTTTATGAAAATTTAAACACAGATAGACAATAATATGAGAAATATTGGGGCATAAGAAAATTTCGAAAATGTGAAAAAAAATTTTGGACATTTTTCAACATTTTTTTTTCTCATATTATATATTGTTTCCTTTATATATTAGGTAAAAAAAATATTAAGTAAAGGAAAATAAAGTAAAGTATAAACGAGAAAGCCGGACATACTTCGCATCACGAATATTTTTCGCTCTTCGGGTCAGATACTCTTGGTGAGTGTGTTCAAATCGTTGAAAATGACGATTTGTAGCCCCTAATTTTTTCAGATTTTTCTACCTCTTTACAACCATTGGAATGAAATTAAGAGTAAATCAAAACCAATTCCAACATGATTTAAAATTTTATTTTATTTTTTTCTGTTATTTGTAGCTCAAAAAGTAAACAAAGCTAAAATTTCAGTAAGAGCCCGTTGCAATATCTTGTTAAAAAAAAATTCTATTTTTTTTTTTCATCATTATTGAAATTTTGTTTAAAAAAATTCACAAAAAGAACTTGAAAATTTTAATAAGGTTGCAATCGAGATCTGCTATGAAATTTTTACATGTTTTACGTTTTGAGCCACAGAAAACATGAAAAATTACTATTTGAAATCATGTAGGAATTGATTTTTGTTCTCTCTTCATTTTAAGGGTTATAAAAGGCTGAAAAAATCTCATCTGACGTCCAATGTTGAAATATATGTATTTTATTATATTAATATTATTTTTTCTAATAATTTACGACCGACGAGCACAGAGTATACAGTAATATAATTTATAGCTAATATACGACTTTCTCGTAATTTTCGTAATTTCCTAGTTTTATTGTCATAATATACTTTTTTTCTTCTAAGTCGGTCTGAATTTTTTATTTCCTATGTTTTTCCAAAAAACAAATATGAGTTTCTCTCAACTGCCTCGCTCTTGCACTGAGCAGACCCGCTGCGCATAAAAAATCGTCTCGTTCCGGCGAATGGCATGTAAAATTAAACAAATAAAAATTTATATTATTTTTATTAAACACTCCGCGGCCATCACGCACAGAAACGACCGCGGACCTCGGTACAGTATAACATAACCGCGTTTTATTGTCAATTTTTTCGCTTTCACTGTCGCGAAACGTGTGACCGATACACATATTATTCACCGCGGACAATGACGACAACTTTCCCGGCTGCATGCATAGTTTATATTATCATATTACTGTCCTGAAATGTTGATGTCCTGAAAAATCAAAAATTCAAAACTACCTCTGTCCTTACTTATGACCTAAATAACGAAAAACGCTGCGAAATTCCCCTTTAAAAACGTTTATTTGAGTTTGAGTAGAGCGTAGAACGTATTTTGGTTTTACAAAGCTATGTTATCTTTATTTTATTTATTTTTTTTAATTGTTATTTATGAAGACACTTGTTCGGGTAGAAATATTGGCTCAAAAGTTCCACCCAGCGAAATTATAGATTGGAAATTTCACCGTCTTGGTATTTGAAGGAGGCAATTATTGTCCGATCTCAGTAGTTTTCCCGCTGTAAAGACAAAAAACGTAAAATATGCCATAACTAGCATTTTTATTAAATTGATTAAAGTTTTTTTGTTTTAGTTTTTTTTTTTTTTAATTTTCTGGTCTTATTATTCAGATATTACAATTTTATGAAATAAAAACTTACAAAAAGACGAAAAGTTTCGAATTTTTTCAAAGTTTTGTACTTACTTCAAAATTGACTAACTGTTTATAAAAGTTGTACGAGGTATGCACGTGACTATTTTTATTAGTTGATGAAAATTTCAACTTTCTAGCTACATTATTTTTGAAATTTTGTAAAAAAAAAACTAAAATGATATTCATGAAAATTTAGGTTTGACGTATTTTACTATTTTATGTCAATTTTCGGATATTTTTTCCATATGCTTAGAAAAAAGTATTGAAAAATGATTTTCCAAAAGTACCAATAATAACGAAATTTCTGACCTATTTATTTCTACCCGAAATCTCGGTTACATATATACGGGGGAAAAAAAACATACAGATTTGTGAAACCAATATATTCATTGATCCGTTCAGAATCCAAAATAAGAAGGTATTAATATTTCAAATATTTGCAGTATGCTTTTGATATTCCAAACACGTCACATACTGAGTGAGAAAATCATTGTCTGTTACGTATCAAAGAAAAACTAAACATTCGGGCGGCCTTATTCGTTCTTATAAAATTAAGTAAGGTTTATCGTACTCGCCGCACGCACACACGTGTGTGTTTGTGCGTGTGTGTGTGTGTGTGTGTGTGTGTGTGTATTGACCTTTATACCGATTCATTTAAACGCTGAACTCTTGACATTTCCCCGAGATTTATTTATTTATTTTTTTTTTCGTTTATTTCCCCACCGATGATTTTTTACGACGTAATTTTCCGTGTCTGTTTTTATTTTTTTTTTCATCCCTCCCCTTCCCCGTATTATTATTCATCCTAACGCAACACGATTTACCGCGGTAGCTGTAACCGCCTAACCATGTATATATATTTATATATACCTGTGTAAACGTATATTATACACGTACCTAATGAAATATCGTCCCGAGATACGACCCCTATAACGCATTAAATTAACCGAACCGGGCAGATAAGCACAAAAGTGCAATGACTACCCTCGTGTGTGTGTGTGTGTGTGTGTGTGTGTGTGTGTGTGTGTGTGTGTGTGTGTGTGAGTTTATATTTGTGCGCTCTCTCCAAAAACTAATTGTCACGGCGGCGTCGGCAGCCGATAGTAGTAATTATTTATTCAAATCGTTTGTCTTCCTGCGTTCGAATAATAAAACAAAGCTCTGTTGTGGCTCCAGCTACGGGTACAAGCCCGTAACTGCTGTGCTAGTTCTGCACATTGACGAGCGTCCATACATCGTTTGAACCCATGTGATGCGTGATAAAAATACCTTTGCCGGGCTAAACGCGTTTACGTATTTACTCCACATTTTACCGGTCTCCCCCCCTCCCCCTCCCCCCACCCGAACTCGGAAGACTAATTTCCACACGAGTATTATCAGACAGGGGCGGGGGGATAGGTAGGCTAAATTGATGTTTTTGGGAAATTTTACAAAAAGAGGGCTAAAAATGTAAAACTCACTTCCAAGTATCAATATTTATTTTTATTATTTCTACCGTGCACAAATAATATATATATATATATATATATTTTTAGATTCTGAACGAAGTGAAGAAGCTAGTGTTTTTACAATGATATTTTTTTTTCTGTGCACAACTTTTCGTATAGAAATATTTGTCCAAAAGTTTCGATCAATAACTTTTTGAAACCGGATTTGCTTCTAGACTGTACTTTAGACAGGTCATTTTTTGAATTTCTCAATTCTTCATTTTTTTTTTTTTTCGAAAAAAACTACCCGAAATTTGACAAAAACGACTCGGAAACCATAATTTTTTGATCCGAATTTTATGAAAATTTAAACATAGATAGAAAATAATATAAGAAAGATTTTAGCTCAAGAAAATTTTGAAAATGTGAAAAAAAAATTTTGGACATTTGTCTAACATTTTTTTTTTTTATTTTGATATTATTAACTTCTCTCGTTCAGAATCGTTTTATTGAAGAAATTATTTATCGTTTCTTTAAAATTAAATACACCCGTCAAGTGAATCCCACCCGTCATGCGAAGAACACCCATCGTGCGAAGTATGTCCGGCTTTTTATTTATAATGTAATCAATATGAAATATAGAAATCAAAATAGACGAGTAGTATGGGGTAGATTATATGTGCCATTAATATTATTTTTGAAATCGTTTAATTTTCTTTGTCTTATAAATAATTATTTATTAAAAGATATACTACATACTATTTGGGCTCCGTAGTAGGCTGCGTGTATTTATGTTTTAAAAATCAAACATTATGTATTAATATTTTTTATGTAGGTTCTTAAAAAACAAATTATTCTCTATTTTCACCTATCAATAGAATGATGTCAATAGTAAACGATTCCAATATTGATTTATTTAATTTCACGTCCATTGAATCTTTTAATAATTATGTAAATTTATTCTTATGTTTTTAATTGTATTTTGTATTATTATTGTATTATTGTTTACTGTGGTAAATTGTTATTATCTATATTTATTATCATTGTAATTATTGTACCTTATATATATATATATATATATATACACTTTGTACTTGGATCTTACGAACCGTTAGAATTTTAAATAAATAAATAAATTATAATAGTTTTTAAATTTTTTGAAAAAAAAAAAAGGCCTACAGAGGCATATCCCGATGGGCCTATCCGCCCCTGTTATCAAAGTAAGTGTATGTATATTATGCAGTCGTATCGTTTTTGTTCTCTTCTAAACGATTATTATTATTAGTTGAATACACAGACATTATATTTTAATGGATGCAATAATTCACAACACACATTAGTGATTTCGAACATCCGAATTGCCGGATATCCGAGAACTAGGGATCCGGACTATTCGAATTATTCGGAATCGCATTTGAACTCCTTGACAAGTCAACATAAAATACATTTGAACCGTTAAATTATTATCATGCGTAAAGTTATTCACACAAATGTACGGTATATATATGGTATTTTGTTAAATACTATATAAATAGTTAAATAGACTAGCTGCACGGATACCCACATTCTTCGATATCCGTGGGAAGGAACCATGACTCCTCCTGCTCCACCCTTATAATCCGCAACGAATATAATCACATAAGCGCAACAAGATTCCAATTTCTAGGGAGCACTAAGTAAAGGGTTAATTTTAATTTAAAAAAAAAAAACATATTGTATAATATGTTTCTTATTTGATTTAAAATGTAGCACGTGCATTTTGTTCAGCCATAACTATACTATTCAGTGATGTTCCGGATGATTTCTCAAAAACGTTAGTTTTATCATTTATCACTTTATCAAGAACCAGTATTTTTATAATACACAAAATATAAAATAATTTGTATGTACCATAATGAAAGAAGAAGGGTAGAAAATTAATTAAAAAAAAAAAAAAAAAAAACCTGTACATACTTCACACAATGGATATTTTATTTGCTCCTCAGGTCAGATACTCTTGATGGGTGTGTAGAATTTAAAATAAAACGATAAGTAATTTCTTCAATAAGACGATTCTGAACAAAGGAAGTTAATAATACAAAGTATAATAATAGTCGTCATTTTCAACACACCCACCAAGAGTATCTGACCAAAAAGAACGAAGAATATTGGTGTGAAGTATATCCGGCTTTCTTGTCTATACTTTATTTTAACTTTATCTTATTTTATTTTACTTTCCTTTATTTTATCTAATATATAAGAGAAAAAAAGTGTGTACTTTGCTCGTCAGGTACAGATATAACTGACACGGGGCTGTAAGCCTACTCTATTCCCTACTCTATTCATACCAATTATTATTATTAAAGAATAAATACAATATGAGAGGACGCGCGGGCGTTTAATATGTCATACTCATATTTCGGGTAGCTTTATGAAAAATATACGAAAATCAAATAAAATTTCCTATATTGATATACTACTTATATACGTATATTATAACGTTTTGGTCGAGTGAGAAAAGATAATTACGAGAGTGGGGTGCACAAACAATTAAAACATAGATAAATGTGTGTATACGCGTATTAAATAAATAACATTTTATACGTATTATGTAACACGGACCTTTTAAAAGTCTGAGTATTAAAATAATTGCAAAACATAATTTAACGACGTATTATAATATTTAAAAGTGTATAATATTTAGTAGACGGGAATGCAGACGCAATTTAATGGTTTTATAAAGGAATTAACTTGCACAACATATATATATATATATATATATATATATATTTATGACTAACGAGCTCGGTTTAAGTATTTAGTCACATCCCATATGGGACCGCAGCCCAACCAACCCCCGTCCATGGTCGGACGCATTTCGTTTGTTTATAATAATAATAATAATAATAATATTGTTTTTATTATATTTGGTCACAAGCTACCACTTCCGCTATCACAGAATGGTCGGGAAAACGTTAAAGCTACTACACGATAATATTACCAAAGACTGTCAATTATAATAATGATAATATAATTTAATCTATAATCTATATTGTATTTAGGACGTGTAGACAAAAAATCATTCCGCATAACAAAAATGGTATTTCTAGCAAATTCATCCGAACATTTTCTGGGTTTTTTTTTTTTTTTTTTTGACACTCAAAACTTTGTAATATTTTGAATTATTCGTCCGTGAAATTTATTTAAATACTCTCAGTGTAATTCTCTGTCTATATGTACCAAGTTTCAAAAGATCGGTCGAAACAATTATTTTTTACATACATTCATTTTGTAATTTTATGTGAAACTTATAAATTCCGACAAAATGCTAACTTTAAACGGTTATATATAAAAAAAAAAGTTTGCTTATGATTTTTTAGGTATAATTTTTTTAATACCATAAGTAAAATATTTGAGTATATTTGTATAATATTTTCAGATCTTGAGATCAAGACATTACAATTTTTTTTAAATAAAAACTTACAAAAATCGAAAAAATTTCTTATATTTTCTATGTTTAGTTTTTAGTTTATTTTAGTAGTTAGTAAAACTTTGGTTTTTCTATATCCATTATTTTTGAAATTATAAAAAAAAAACTAAATTTTTCGGCAGTAAACTGAAGCTTAGTAATTAGAAAATTTTGGGAATGTGACCTCTTAAAAGTATCCCAACTAGATGCAATTTTCAATTTAAAAAGTTACTAATAGACACTTTTGAACCAGTATTTCTATCCGAAAAAGTGTTTCTAAACATCTATTTAAAAAAAAATTCAAAAAACACATTTCTAACGTTTGTATCACTAATTTTGAGGTATAAAAAGCAAAAATCCTTGTTTGAGAATATAAACGGTATAGGCACACGTATAATGAAATATTTTTCACCATTTATTTTATAAAGAAATACTTTTAATAATATTGTAATTGGTTCTTTGTTTCACACTGTGGGTGAATCATAATAAAATAGAAAAATCCCGCAGTTAACTAAATTGTTATCTACGTAATACAAATTACCTTCAAACGTTAAATAATAATAATAGTTATCAAAATAGCGACGAAAAATTATAATTTGCTGCCTAATAGAATTAGATGAATGATATTTAATTGTGCATCATGAAATGATGTGAAAAAATTAATTTTCCGAAAAGAAGTAAAAATTTTTAATTGGGTATTATATGTTTACTATTCTTATTCATATTACAATATATATAGTAGCACCGCAAACACAATTTTTTTTTTTTTTTTTTTTCATTAGAATTTAAAAATATTTTTAAGTACTTAATGTTTTCATTGGCGTCGACAGAACACGATGCAATTTTAAGTGTGAAACAGAGAATATGTTATACATGTGTCAAAATGAAATAAAAAAAAAAAAAAAATGTTGAAAAAAAACTGAATTTGTTAACAGAATATGTTACGTTTATTAAGTTCCCAGTTTAAAGCTGGGTAAACATAATACACAGTACTAAATATGTTATTATATTAACGTGTTAATGGATTTCGCATGAATTACGCAATATTTATAATAGGATATATTCATACCAGTAGATCGTGGTACTGCTGTACTTCGTTAAATTGATAATTAAATATTTTGAACATTTTTTTTTCTGCAATTTTGAGAATACATAGATCCTTTTTTTTTTTTTTTTGTAATACATTAAATTATGTACAATTTTATTCATTTAATTATTTTCTCAATAGTAAAGTTTTAATATATTGTATTATTACATTGAAAAGAAAAATTAGCAAAACAAAAATGAACTCGCGCGCACTTTAATTATTATTATTTATTTGTAAACATTTTCATAATTATTGATATACACATAAAAAACAAATACTTTTACAAATACCTCAATAAATTCTTTGTTAATAATTAGCGTTTAAATAACGTTTGAACTCGATACTAACGCTTTTTTGCAAATAATTCCTGTTGGATAACAAAATATTATACAATTTAAAATTATATATTTCTCGATAAATTAATACAGTCATTGCGATTCTTTATTTTGAAACAAAATACAAATCAACTGTTCTTTATTTAAATCGTGTCCCAGAAATGTAATATAATCGAGTGATAAAAATGCAGCCGATTTTCTTTCATATTTCTCAGAAATGTTATTTTATTTTCAATGCGAAGTTATATTAAAAAGCACTCAACTGACTAGGAAAAAAAAAAAAAAAACGAATATACAAATCTGCTCAAATAAAATTATGAAAACGAGAATAAACAGCAATCTGCGTTCTAACCGATGTAACATACTACCCAGAATAATCAAGATAATTGTCTAAACCAAAACAGTATCGTATTTGTATACGCAGAATAGTTAAAACTGAGTAAACAGTTTAATAATTATCGTACAAATAATATATATTAATTAATTAAAATGTTTATTTTTAAATACAAATATTATTCTACTCGAGTTGTTTAAATGGACAAACGACGAGAAGTTTACGTAATCAGTGAATGATAAAAATATAGCTGAAGTGTATGTAAATGAGCCAACTTAGGTCGAACGAATAGGCGTGCTTGAAATAATATTATAAAAAGAATTCACTGTCAAACCTGGACTCCTCTACAAAAAAAAAAAAACCAGTAAGATATTCTGTACCTACAATATTGCCATGTACAATAACATTTTAATTTTCACGCGAAAACATTTAAATAAACAACTTATAGTTTGATTCTATTAGTGCAAATAAAAATTATAATCGTCGGCTGGTGCGCACTTCATAATTTTATTTTGTCAGGTGTTTTTTATTTTTCATCACAATTATTACAATGAAAAAGAAAAAAAATTAACTACCAACTCCCCACGCAGCAAATCGCACATTTATTAAACGATTCCCTTCGTGTACGAAAATACACAGAAATCAATAAGTTGTACTTTAATTCCGCCAAAACTCTTGAACAATTAAAACCCCCAAAAGCTTAGAAAAACATTTGTCACACGTGTGAAACAAAAAATTATTATTTTAAAGTATACAGTCAACATATTGTTTGCAAATTATCGGTCCTAACTTATTAATTATGTCGACTATAATTATTTATAATAAATTGTATATACACTCAAACAATAATAATAAGTCGAAATTCACCGTACGAGTGTATAAGATTATGAAAGTAGGTACACCGTAGAAAACAGGCAACATCATTGCAGGGTGTAATTATTTTTTAAAAAAAACTTTAATCGTAACAGTGGAAAAGCTCTCGAGAAGTATGATTATATA
Organism: Stegophylla sp. TES_Ste_2020; assembly: GCA_025469315.1. Lineage (NCBI taxonomy): Eukaryota > Metazoa > Arthropoda > Insecta > Hemiptera > Aphididae > Stegophylla > Stegophylla sp. TES_Ste_2020. The sequence continues at coordinate 3,249 of JAIPRM010001000.1, read as the reverse complement.
CGATGATGAATGTGTTGCGCCGCACTCGATCGTTCTTCTAAGGCTGGGATTTTAATGCCCTTAAAAATCGCTAAAAACACTATAAAAAAAGGCAAAAATGATCTAAAAAAATGCCTTTAAAATTTATTTATTCAAAAAATTATGTGACTGGTGTGAGGGTATCGTAGGGCGGGCGTCTTCATCGATTTTAATGTTCTAGGCTTCTAGCATATCGATATGCTGGGAGGCAAGATAAAAATGTATACAATGTATAAGATATTATTTAATCTATTGTTAGCGTATAAAATAAATCTCATAATATTATAAGTTAATAATAAAATTTTGAAATTGAATTTTAAGCCAAAAATGACCTAAAAACCTATAAAAATGACCGTAAAATCAAATATTGCAAAAAATGCAAAATAAAATTTCTTATTCTAATACTGAAAAACACCTAAAACGTATTTGAAACAAAACGAGCATTGCACGGAAAGTTTTGGAAAACAATGCAGAGTGCATCGAAATCCCAGCCCTAATAATAACTTTGTACACACGATTCGCGATCCATTAACAGCCGATTCTTATGCGCAAGTACATAATCGTTTTCCTGTGCTCTGTGAAAACTTTCTATCCGTTTAATTTATTATAATTATACGGTGGAATAATAATTAGCGCCGCCGCCGGCGCGTGTCTGAATAGAAAATCGAACTGTGGAATAATTACAATAATATTGCGATCATTGATTATCAAATATAATAACATGTTCTAGTTATTATAATCAATGTTGTGGTTGTATTTCGCCACGAAATATCGTGAGCGCCCGGAAACGAAAACGCAAACACGGACACGAAAATATCATTATATGCGAGCAACGACGACGACGACGACGTTATAAATATTATAATATTATTATGTACACGTGTTGTAGGTGAACACACGCGTCAGGTCCCTGTAATTTTCGTATCACCATTTGCGTATATAATTATCCCCGACACATGTACGCCAGACCTACGGACTGTAAGTCTTTAACTGCGTATTTCGACGGTTTGAGCTGTTCCTCGCTCGTCGTCGTCCTCTGCCACTCTCACTCTTAACCCGGCTCATTCGGAGTGGCCATGTTTTTTTTCATTTTATTTTGGTTTTTCACTTTATAAATATACGTACATATTGTACTCATATACGTATAACATATATCATACGTCAGACCTCGTGCACTCCGAGTCTACTTAGGGCCGCGACGTTGAAAGGGTTGCTCGTATAAACGCAAAAATATATTCATATACAGGGTGATATTTTGCTATGCACAACCATCGGCGTCCTTAACCCTGTGTATAATACGTGAGTCTGAGTTTTCTTCCCCTTGTACAATTCTTTGGTCCCGGGTACAAAGGGCTTAAGTCAAAGTTTAATCAACTTTTCAGCAAAACAATTTCAAATTTAAATAAAATTGGAAAATCTCATGATATACCAAATTTATTTCTTATTATATAGTAATATTCATCATTGATTTATGCCACTCGGATTAAAAAAATTGCTAAAAATGAAGCTTCAAATTTATGAAGAAAAAAAAAATGTGAAAATTTGACTTAAGCTCTTTCTACCCGGAGCCAAAGAATTATTTATAACACTAACAAGAGATACGTTTTTATAAAAATTTAATTTTTATCCATTTATTTAGTTTAATTAAATCGCAAGCACCACCACACACGACATATACCTATTGTGAAAGAATATTTTATTAATTTAATATATTATTTAATTTTATCAATTTTAACTTAAATTTAGTTATTATTTATTTTCACGAACTAAATATAAAAATTTAATATACTATAACCCTTGAAAATGTATATTAGTTATTATTTTTAATTTTACGCAATACAACTTTAAGTTAAATAAAACGTTTTTGAAAGATAGGGAAAAACAATTTTTGAATAATAGTGATAGCCGCCTGTCTTGGTAGTTTCCTTTGTACAATGCTAAATGTTTATTATATTATTCTGAGTACAATTATTTGCTAATTATTCATTAGCACTTGAAAATGTGTTGGGTGCAATTTGCCGTATAGAAATTTCACCCTAATATGTGTTGGTTGCAATTTACTACACTCGTTTTACTATCTGTTCACCATGGGCATAATCTGCAGTCAACCCCCAATAGCGATTTTAAGCGTTTAAAGTTTAGAGTAGGTTCGAACTCGGTGAAAGTCAAATATGTTTGCGGAGTTACCCTGCTTTACCACCATTCTGAGATACTCTAAACTTTAAATGTTTGTAGCTCTCAAACTGTTGGCTCGCGGGGGAAAAGTCTAAAATTCCATTCGAAATATTAAGTTATAAGCCGGGTTCGGGACTTATGATGACGTGCTTGCTTTTGTTTTGTTGGCTTGACATGAAATCTAACAGTGTGGTGATATTATTTATGTCACGTTACAAAGGTTGAAATTTTTTTACTATTCAGAGTTTATTATTACATAGTGTAGAACGAAGCCCAGGGAAGAAAACGGGAAATTCGATGGCGACAATTAATTTTTCGTCGAAATGTCGATTTATAACGAGGGAAAAGTCAAATTTCAACCGGTGTCGCAAACGACAGGTTGAGCACGGCAGTAAAAAAACCCACCTGTATATCACTGACGGACGACCCATACATATTTATTTTTTGTTGATTAAGCAGCCCATTTCCTTCACCAAAAAATAAATAAATAAAATAACTAGATTCATAATAATATAGTAACAAATTTGTTTACAAGTAATTTTATTATTTAATATAGGCGATAAAATTTATCACAGAATGCACAATACTTATATTGTTGTCAATCACAAATAATATTAAAAATAATCTTTTAATATTAAAATATTTGTAATTCAGAATTAACTATAAATAAATACAAGTTGACAAAATATTAAAGATAATGATAAAATTAATGTTTTTGCTCTTAGTAGTAGTAAAATGCTAGTGAAAACGATTGCATAAATATTGCAGTATTGCACTAAAAATTAACGTTTCATTACAAATATTTTAAATGTATTGTTATTCATTTTAGATTCTAAGCGAAGTGAAGAAGCTAGTGCTTTTACAATGATGTTTATTTATTTTTTTTTTCTGTGTACAACTTTTTGTATAGAAATACTTGTCCAAAAGTTTCGATCAATAACTTTTTTAAACCGGATTTGCCTCTAGATTGTACTTTAAAGAGGTCATTTTTTGAATTTCTCAATTCTTCAGTTTTTTTTTTTTTTTGGAAAAAACTACCAAAAAATTGAAAAAAAC
>JAIPRM010000999.1:30690-43914 GCA_025469315.1 Stegophylla sp. TES_Ste_2020 | reverse complement strand
ATACTATAAAAAAGATTTTGGCGCAAGAAAATTTTGAAAATGTGAAAAAAAATTTTGGACATTTTTCGAACATTTTTTTTTTTCCTTATATTATTAATTTCCTTCGTTCAGAATCGTTTTACTGAAGAAATGATTTATCGTTTCTTTAAAATTTAATACGCCAGTCAAGAGAATATCACCCGTCGTGCGAAGTACGTCCGGCTTTTTTGTAATTTTCTTTTACAATTACTACTGTACCCATGCTCTTCCTTGCTGAAAACACAGTTCAGCCCATATAAACAGAGAATAAACTCTACAATTTCCTCAATAAATTCTAATACATTTTTTTTCTTTTTGCAGGTGAATGAAATTTGGCTAGTTTTTTGATTAAGCTAAAAAAATATGTATTTTTACGTTTTATCTAAACAGTTTACAATGATGTTTATTTTTATTTTTTTCACGTTTTTGTACAGAAATACTTGTCCTAAAGTCTTGAGCAGCAACTTTTTGAAAGCACGATTCGCCTATAGATACACTAGGGAAATAAATCGTTTCTGCTGTGAAACGATTCTGATAGGAGCTTTAACTAATACACAGTAATAAATTTAATTATCACGTTTAAAGAATTGGACTTTAATGTTGAACTAAAAATTATTTTGCTACATTCAACATTTACAAAAAGCGATAGTCGATTATTTTCATATATTCATATACACTTAATAATGAATACTCCATAAATAATTACAAATTACAATAAAATATAAACATCATAATAAAATGAAATGAAGTGAATCTAATTATCGTATATCACAATATTTATGCACTATAACATAATTTGTACCATTTTTTGCAAAATATTTAGTATACCTGACCATTATATCAAACCCGGACCATTGAACTTAGGTTAGAACTTAGTTGAATTAGTAGATATTTAATACAATAACCAAAAATATGGAATTATCAAAACAGAAATTATTATGCACGTGAATTTTAATTCACTCCAACGTATTCAACGTCAAAAAATACATATTGTGGCGAAAAAACATTACCCACAAACCATTTGGATATTTATCAGAAATATAACATAATAATTTGTCCGTACTACCACAGATTTTTTTTTTTCAATCAAACCCTTGTAAAATGTTTAATTCTTTATCTGTAAGAAATTTTATTGAACCAAAATAATCCCAATGAAATTCTCTAATTAGGTACCAAATTTCAAAAAAATCAGTCAATCCAATTTTCTTTTATGTACATTAAAGTGTGAATTTTTAGGCAAACTAACAAATTTCATCAAAATTTTAACTTCAAACAGTCATAGAGAAAAAAGTTGACTTACGATTTTAGAATTTTTTCAGATCAATTATACATATATATATATATATATATATCAGAGAGATCATATTAAATTTTTATGTCTCATCACCAAGTATCAAAAATTTGAATACCTACTTAAAAAATAACAAAAAATTTAAAATTTCCGAAATTTTCAAAATACTATACTTATATCAAAATTGATCAAACATTTTTGAAAGTTATATGAAATATTCTCGTGAATATTTTGTCACGTAGTTGGTGAAAGTGATATGATGGATTGATGTTAAACAAATTTCAATTGTTTTCTCGTATACGATATTTAAATATTTTTATTTTTGTATACTGTAAATACAATATTATATACAAATACACACCCCCTAAATGTTTACTAAATTAAATGAATCACACAAGAACATTATAATAGTCAGATACTTATTGTAATATTTATAACTGATGTAACTTACATTACAGACATAAAATTATTTTATAAAGAAATTAATAATAATTTCAGAAATAAGTATTATTCTTTAATTAAATAGATTTGTATTATTAACTGAAGCTCCACTCAGAAAGAAATGATTTATCGTTTCTTTAAAATTGAATTCACCTACCAAGAGCTTCATACCCTTATGTGCGAAACACCCATCGTGCGAAGTATGTCCGGCTTTTGAGTATTAATCTTTAAACATTTTATTTTGTTTTATTATATAATTTATTATAAATAGATAACGAATGGAGTAAAACGATTAAAGAGAAAAAATATCAATAAATATTGCAAAATTATAATTAGGCACTGTATTTCAAAAATAATAATTTTTGTAAATTTTGTGTGAATAAAAACACTGCACTGGTCCATAAAAAAATAAATATAACATGTTAAGCATAATAATAATAATTATAAGACATATAAAAAAATAGACAATAAAAAAATAATATCTAAATTGTTTACAAAACATAATATATAAATATTACCAGAGTACAATATGATAAATATAAAGATAAACAGTGGTAACCAATATTTTTATTCTAAACTTACAAAATATTATTTTAAGATCTATTCACATTAATGTAATACAAAATAATATATATATATATGTATATTATGGTCAACATAATAATATGTAAACACAGGTAAAAAATATACAATTATTATCTTATCCAAGACAGAAATTCAAATTATTAAAAAAAAGGCACTTAGATTTTAGAAAATATTATTATGTTTAGAGATCAAAAAGTCTGTGCAATCAGATGTGAATTGCACCTGAGAAATCATTTATCAATGTATTGTTGAGGTATTAAAAGTAAAACTGAAGCTTTTACATAAATAATAATAATACTGTATCGTTAATTAACACTTTTCTTTCAATTTTACATTTCCGTAACAGAAAAAAAAAAAAAGAGGAAAAAAATCACCCCATGTATCCTCTCAATATAGAGAAGTATATTGTTTATTGTTTCCAACTGTCACTCGAGTCCAATCACGAAAATAATAAAACTAAATAATAATAGCAATAATAATAAAATGCACTACATAACATAATATATAATTTACATTGTCCGAGTTCTTTAATGTCAAACTGTAGAATATTATGATTTTTATTTATAAATAATTACATTTATGTACAAGTTTCTAGAAGTTTGGTCTTCTCGATTAAAATTCAAAAACTAATCCAACCAGAGAACTCCCTTTTTCAAAAAAAAATTGTTTAAATCACTCAATAATAATAATAATAATAATATTACAACATAAAATCAATATATAATATAGGTGTATACATTCGAGTTAATATTTTAATTATATATTTAAGTTTTAACAACAACACACGACAAAATGCCGTGCCACAGCGCATAACATTCAAAATGAATCATACCGTATTGTATTACGGTATACTACCATAGTACAATATAAGGTATTATACATTATAATAATATATAAATAAAAATAAAAATGATAATAATAATAAAATAAAATTAATTGTCAATGATGTGCTCGGTAAGGAGGAATGGTCATATATCGTTACGAGTGTTGACAATGTATATTTTTAGTATGAATTGGCTTATTACTGGGCAGAAGAATTTTCAAAAAAACCAACACCACTATTATAAGCATATATATTATATATATAATATGCTCATTAAGTTGTTTTGATTTAGTTTGAGATCGTTTTTCCGCCCCTCACCCGGTCCGATCATACACTCGTCAATTTAAAAATCAGTCACTGTAGTTCTCCGTTGGCAGAAATCAGTCCGGAACAAGTCGTTATGCCGACTATTTTTAAATGTACGTTTTCTTGACTTTTTGCAGCGTCTTGTTTTCCACCGACGAGTCCAAATTCTTCTCGAGCGTATCGTTCTTGCACTTGGTCACGTTGACCAGAAGGTTGAGGGGCGCCTTGTTGTTGGGACAGGGCAGAAACGGAGCAGTGCCAATTTCGGCCGCGCCGTTCATATCGGCCAGTCGGTTAAGTTGATGATGGGCGTGAACAGCCATCGATGAAAACGGATCGGCGGCGTGGCGAAAGTACCGCGAGCACACGAAACCGGCAACGAACCCGATGAGTAGCGTGGCCAGCACGCACATCATCATCAACAAACCGATGACGTCACCGAGCGAGATCACTGGCATTTCGGAAATCTTTTCTCTGACACCTGAACAGAAAACGAAATACAATAAGCAAAATAATAATATTATTATTATTATTAAGAGTTCTGAATTTAGGCCACAATTTGGGTAGCACCAGGTATTTATATTTTGAATGGGAGGGGTTCAAAAGTAAAATTTTTGGCTGAAAGCAATGAGCGCTACCGAACAAGAATTATGAAAATATTATGCAATATTAAAATCATGTCAATTTTTTAAAATTCTAACAGTTTAACAAGTAAAAATTAGCGAAAATTCGAAAAAATCATGCAATAAAAAACGTTTTTTCCTAATTCAATTTTAATATTACTTAGTCAATGCTTACTCCAAAAATAAAAGTGCTAGAAACTTAAATGCTCACTAGTAAAATATATAGTATTTTTTGAGCCAAAGAATGAAATAGAAAAATCTGAAAATATCTCGTTTCTATACATTTTTTTCTAATACAAACTGAAATTTCTATATAATTCGGTAAAATACAAGAGGATACAAAAAGAGTAGCCGATATATTTACAAGCAATTGAACATTTTAAGACGTAAAAAAATGAAGCAAGTGCTTGCAAGTACTAAATACTATAAGTATATATTTACAATTTAATCATTCTAATTTTTAATGTTTGATACTAAAATCAGAATTGAAAATACTTTTTCATAAACAAAAAAATCTGTTATTAATATTTTATAAAGTAGCACATTTTATATTGTGAAAATAGTAAATTTTTTTCGATTAGGAGTTTATTAATGGGAGGAGTTTGAACCCCACAACCTTCCCCTTACCACACCAATGGGTAGCACATTTAAATACAATGTCAATTAAAAATAGAAGCACTTGTACATACTATCACTGTTGATTACGTTCTCTGTGTAACAGGGCGTACAAGACGGACATCTTGCCAAATTCGAGTCGATGTTGTTGTCTAAGTGTAAAAAAAAAAAAAAAAAAATGAAACATTAAACAAACGTTACTTAATATCTCTTACGGATCTATGGTACTTACCGTCTATTGAAACAGAATACGTGTTTTTATCGTCAACATTATTAGCTGGAAAACGAAAAACGAATCGCATTAATTACACACAAATCAATGTGATTTTTTGTTTAAATTAAATTATATATTCGAATACCATTGGGGCAAATATTGTTTTGGGTCGAGCCGATGGACTGGATAAAATGCTGTTTGGACGAACTCTTAACCTCTAAATGGTTAACACAATGAATTCCATCCCACGCGCAATACGGATCTTGCAGATCAATACATTCCCTGTGGGACAATCGCGTCATTAAAATCACACCGTCGATTATTTCAAAAATTTTTAAAACGTACAAAGGCGGATTTATCTTTTTTACAGCTATAGGCAACAAAAAAATTGCCACCCCTATAAATAGGCAAACGAGTTACAATATCCCCTCCAATTGATTTTTTTTTTTTTTAAAAACAAAACACTACAGAATTTTCAAAATTTTGCCGCCCTAGGCAGTGCCCAATGGGAAATCCGCCTCTGAAAACGTGTATTTATTAGTATATAATAATCGTGTCCTTACTGGCAAGTTGATTTCAGATAACAACGGTCCAGAGGAACGGAGATGATGTGTTGATCGAACGTGGCTACTATTCTACCCGGTTTGCCATTGACGGATTTGATGATGTTTAACGTCCGGACCGGAAACGATTTCGTGTTGTTCGCCGTCAAATTCACTTCTTCGATATTGATAAACTCGGACGACCCGTTGTTCATGTGCAACGCACCTTTGACCAGCCGTCCATCGTCTGTGTTAACAATATAATGTGGTGGTTAGAGGTTGTGAATTCGATGGTTAGGTCACGTTAAGATTGTTCAGGTTTACTATCGATCGTACAATTGATCTACAAATCTAAAAAGTGTGTACTTCGCTCGTCGGGGGTCTTCTTCGCACGACGGGTGGGATTCTCTTGACGGGTGTATTGAATTTTAAAGAAACGATAAATCATTTCTTCGATAAAACAATTCTGAGCGAAGGAAGTCATACAAACCCTTGTAAAATGTTTAATTATTCGTCCGTAAGAAATTTTATTGCACCAAAATATTCGCAATGAAATTCTCTATCTAGGCACCAAATTTCAAAACAATCGGTTTGGCCAATTTTCTTATATGTACGTGTTAAAGTGTGTAATTTTAGGTGAAACTAACGATTTTTGAGATTTTTCCAGGTCAATTAGACATATATGTCAGATAGATCATATTAAATTTTCAAGTCTTAATATCAAAAATCAAAAATTTCATTACATAAAAACTCAATAAAAATGAGAAATTTTCAAAATGCTGTACTTGTAACTCAAAATTGATCGAATCTTTTTGAAATTTGTATGAAATGTTCTCGTTCTTATTTTTAGTGGTTGGTGAAAATTTCAAATCCCTAGCTGCATTATTTTAGAAGTTATGTCAAAAAGTAATTTTAAATTTTACGGAAATCGCGGTAATTGTATATTTTGTTAATTTTTCGACAGTTTTTCCCGGTTTTTAGAAAAAGTGTTGAGAAACTGGAAAAATGACCTCTTTAAAGTACCATCCGGAGTACGATTCCGGTTCTATAGAGATACTGATCGAAACTTTTGGACAAGTATTTCTTTACGAAAAAGTGTTTCCAGAAAGAGAAAAAAAATAACAAACATCATTGTAAAATCTTCGCTTTGTTCAGAATCTAAAATTTACTATATATATTTATGCATTATTATGTATATGTTACGCAATCGTTACCTGTGCCCATGAACAGAATGTCGTAGTACTGTCCTTTCAGACCGGAAATCTGATTGTCCACCACGATGCTGGTCAGTCTGGATTGCAACGATATCCGAGTGAAAATCGGTTTCGAGAACAACGACGGTACCGCGCCGTCCATCAACGAATGACTCTTGACGAAATTCACCGCGATGTCCGGCAACGTCCTGCTGTCGTCCACGCAAGTGCCGGGACGAGGTTCAGGAATCTGCGCGCGCACAACAAACATGTAAAATAGCAACCGTTGTTTTTGAATTTATGTTAAAAAGCAATTTTCGATTTTACGGAAATTCCGGTAATTTCTACGTTTTTGAAAAAGTATTGAAAAATCGGAAAATTTACCATCTGGGTGTGTAAATTGGGATCTATAGAGAGTACTGAACGAAACTTTTGGACAAGTATTTCTATACGAAAAAGTGTTTCCAGAAAGAGAGAGAAAAAAAAAATAAACATCATTATAAAATTACAAGCTTCTTCACTGCGTTCAGAAAACATCTTTTGAAATTGAAGCGTTGAAGCAGAGAGCAAAAGAGCAAAAAAAAATGTAAATTTTTCCTTAAAAAGAGAGGAGGGCAGCAAAATCTGATCTCCGCCCCGGGTGGCTAAATTACACGCTACGCCACTGATATTATACGAATCATTCGACGGCGAGACGTACCTTTTTGACGGGCAACCAATTGGAATCCATCGCCTCTTGGTCCTTGAACGATCCCATGAAAGTCTCGATAATGTCACTCACGTTGAACATGCAAACGGCCGAACCGCTGATGGCGTTGACCGGCGTGTTGAATACACCGTACACGATTGGGTCCACGATGCCGGTCAGAGCAGTATTCATTATGTCACTAGTATCCTCTGTAAATTAATCAAAAGAAAAAAGCAATGAGCAATGGGGGTTTTTTTTTTTTCGTATTATTATAACTTATAAGTATGCGCTAAAAATCTTTGAAAAATGCTCTTAAAAACAGTCAAAAATGCCCTTAAAAAATGCATTTTATTGCGAAAATGCATTGAAAAAAGGCCCTGTACACATTTTAATATTTTAATTTATTTTACTGTTTGCCGTATGTCGAGTCCAGGTGACCATAAGTAAAGATAAGATTCAAACTTTATAGTAATTACAGAGAGATTTATTAAGTATTATTAAGGAAAAAACCAAAAAACATAGATGATAATAAAATTTTTAATAAGCTAAATTTAAATTATTGACTTGTATAATGTACAAATATTATAAATTAAAATTGAAGGGTTACTGTTCAAATATGCATTAAAACGAATAAAAAGACTGAAAAATGTCCAAAAAATGAAAAACCATCGAAATATGCAAAATAAAAATTTTGGTTTTGAGGTCCTCTGTCACATGAAACAAATTTTGTAGTCGAAAAGCATTTGCCAAGATCATTTGAAAAAATATGCATTTTGCATTGAAATCTGGGTCCTACTTATAACCAAGATAATTATGCATTATAACTCCGTTGTTAAAGATCCATTAAACCTAATACGGGCGAAAAGAAAATATTAAGTAGGTATATAGAATTCTTTAAAAATACAAAAATTGGTTCTGTACTTACGTATCTCATCGAAGTAAAACGGGTATTCGCCGGGGATCGAACAGTTGAGTCGAGCTTTTAAGAACGACGTCCATCTATCCCAGTACGAATGAGGACCGCCTTTATCGTGCTTGCAAACTCGAGCAACTCGCGAATATATAGCCTGTGATTAAAACGCGATAATAAAATTAATGACAGTACTACTATATGTATAATACATAATATATAGTGTATAATAGTGTTTCCCAACCTATGGGTCACGACCCAAAATTGGATGGCCAAATATTTTTAATGGGTCGCTGCTCATTAACAAAAATGGAATACACTAAGGAGAAAATATCTAAATAAATAATAAAAATAACTAAATGTATAAAAACTAATAACAATAAATTTAAAATATTTGTGACGAAACGTTGTTATTTTTTAGTGCAATACACTACAATCAATTTAGCTAGTTTTATATTACTACTACTACTATGAGCAATAACGTTAATTTTATCATTTTACCTATTTAGTATTTTATGTTAATTTGTTTTTATTTATAGTTAATTCTGAATTATAAATATTTTTAATATTATTTATAATTGACAACAATAAGTATTCAGCATTTTGTAATGAATTTTATTGGCTAAATTAAATAATAAAATTGCTTATTAACAAATTAATTAATGTGCACCTTATTGAATTTTTTTTTTTTTTGTGAAGGAAATAGGTCGCTTAGTCATCAAAAAATAAATTTATGGGTCGTTACAGTAAAAAGGTTGGCAAACACTGGTGTTTAATATAACAATCGGAACCGTCATTAGGTATATACCTAATGGCGAATTCAGTGAAAAAAAACAACTTACTTTTCCACAATTGATATACTCGACGGCGATTTCTCTGAAGAAGAAGAATATGTAATCATTGTATTCCAACGAACTCACAAAATTCGGGTCTACGAAAAATAATCAGAAAATATTATCCATTCCGTTGCAAAATTACAATATTATGGTTATAGCTACTGTCTTCAGTGGCGCACCCAGAGGGGGTGTTAAGGGGTTATAACCCCTTCTGAAATTGTTTTATTTAGTATTGAGTTTATTACGTGTATTATTGTACTAATAACGTTCAAATTCAGATTTGTTTTCAGAACATTTTCATAATTTAATGTGCCTTTACACTTTATGTTAAAAAATCAGTATTTCAATTATCTGGACACTGTACAGGTTGTTATCTTGTTTTAAATCCTTTTTACCACCCATATCAGTTTTGTTTTTATTCTAAATTATAATTTATTTTTTGATTCTGAAAACAACAGTGTTAATCGTTTTGTGCGGTAGTCATATAAAATGATATCTAATTTGAAAAAAATATAAAAATTAATTTTTCTTTAAAACTTTTAATCCCAAATTAAGTTTTTTTGTCAAATTGAGGAATATTTTTGATTTACGAAGCGTTATGACGAAGCTGTATAACCTCATTTTACTTTAGTTTTAATGTAATTATGAGAGAAACCAGTTTCAAAGCATAAAGAACAAATAATTTCCTATAATTTTTATGCGTGATATCGTTTTAAAATTTTGATTTGCCTTGGGCTCTAAAAAATTTGTAATTTTTGGTAGGTGGAAAATAAATTTTTTCTATTTTACTTTTACCTTATACCGTTTTATTTTAGGGGTTAACTAACTATTACAGTGGTTTAGCAATCCAACAAATAGTCATATGTAATTTATGTAGTTCATAATGATTTGATGATGTGTTGATTTCTTAATAAAGCTCCCCGAAAAAAAATCCTGTGTGCGCCACTGCAGACTGTCTTATATATTAATTAAATAATATATTATACCGTTTAGCTGTTTAAAGTCTAATCGTTCGGTTCGCATCGGTTCTTTGTATATGAGCGGATCGCTACCCGAGAAGTCGGCCACGGTTCCCGAGTACAGTTGGTCGCCGACGTATATTGACGTGCTGTTGTGCAGCGGATCGTACGGACACCTACCCCGACCGTCCATTTCTTCGCTTCTGGTGCCATCCTGCGTCGGAAAAACACAATTAATACTACATTGCATCTGCACGCAAAAATACTATTAAAATATTACTACTTACGGTCAAATTGAACATTTTGCACATAGGATGAAAAGCGTTCGTGCCACAAACGAATAGTTCCTCGTCGTTCTTTTTGAACGCGACTCTTATGTAATTTTGACAATCGGCCTGAAACGAGATAATCGAAAAAAAAAATTATTATTATTATTATTATTATTATAATATTAATCAAATACGAAATTATTGTTTTACCTCAGTTTTGCCTTTCAATTGGCACATTTCATAGTTGGCTTCCGAAGAATTCCAATCGAACCTCTGAAAAATTATCAATAAATAAGTTATTTACTACTGCAACAATAACAACAACTGTTATATTCATATTATGAATATTAATTTTTTTGACTACAAAAATATAATAATTATTTCAAAAGTTCCAACATTTCGTGTAAACTAGAACAACGTTCGCAACAATAATTACGCGGAAACACATTCGGGTTAATTATTATTATTATTCAATTTCAAACCTATCCACGTGTAATTCAATTTTCTCAGGAAACACGTGGGTATACGTCTTAAGAACTAGCTTATTTTCGATACTTAACGGGTAGCGGCCCGACGAGAAGTATCATTATGTACAATAATTACAATGTTTATAAAAGAGGATTTGATTTATAAATAATTAATATATATATGCAAATTTATCACGTGTACAAAAAATAAAAATAATAATAATAGAAATAAAACTAGTTTGATTTTGTGTTTCATTAACAAAAGTGCACAACTACATTTGTTTTTTATGTAGGTTTTTACTTTTTATTAATCTATGGGTGAAAAAACACGAAGTGTAATATATAGTTGTCGGCCATATAAGTATAACAATAGATATTACACTAAAATTTTACACACAAACACGTTTTATTAACTTTGTAATTAATTAACAAACTACGTGAAACCAGACACTGCACGGAAATTTAATTCCACGAGAAAAAATTAAATAAAAAAAAAAAAAACAAAAAACAAAAAACGTAACCCCGCGAGAAAAATTAAATAAACACGGTCATAACAAATAGTGACCGCTTACAAAATCAAAACGTATACGGGCGTTGTTTCAAACCCACACGAACAGTTTATTAAAATATAATATTCATAAACATATTATATATTATGTAATTGAAGTACTGCATTGACGGCCGGCTGGCTCTCTGCACAGCAGTTATTCTCGGCCGGTTTTATTTTCGTTGTGTCTCGAGGAAAAAATAAATAGGGTAACGCATAAATGTAAATGTGAATAATATAGTCGCCAGTGATGATGCAGACGTAGGACGGGCCTTGACAAGACGCACACCCCTTTTTATTTAATATTATGCGCGAGCAGTTAGGGTTAAAAATAATTGGATGTAATTAAACACACAGTAGTTCTCTGACTCCAGTCCACACCACAATACGATGTTTAACAGACGATTTCTCCGATATTCTACCGATTTAAATGCGTTATAGCCCAATATAAATTATGCTACACACTCACTCGTGCGCGCTATTTAAAACATAAAATATTATACACAACGAAAGCTATGAATAGACGCAACGAACAACATTCGACGATGATACATCGAAAACGTTTCGAACAAAGAATATTTGCCTATTGAAAAAACTCTGTGCTCTATATATATATATATATTTTTTTTTTATGTATTTTTCATTTTTGTTCTTGCGATAAACAAATAAAATAAAATAAAAAGTAAAGTAAATGCAATTTAGCCGGACATACTTCGCTCTTCGGGTCAAATACTCTTGATGGGTTTGTGAAATTTTAAAGAAATGATAAATTATTTCTTCGATAAGACGATTCTGAACGAAAGAGTTCAATAATGGTCGTCATTTTCAACACACTCACCAAGAGTATCTGACCAGAAGAGCGAAGTATGTTCGGCTTCTTGTATTTACTTTGCTTTACTTTCATTATTTTTTTTTTTTTTTTTTACCTAATAAATAAAGGGAAAAAAAATTAATGAGAAAAAAAATGTTAGACAAATGTCTCTAAAAGTTTTTTTTTCACATTTTCAAAATTTTCCTGCGCCAAAATCTTTTTTATATTATTGTCTATCTATATTTAAGTTTTGATACCGTTCGGATTAGAAAATGATGGTTTCCGAGTCTTTTTTGACTGATTTTGAGTAGTTTTTTCAAAAAAAAAAAAAAAATGAATAATTGAGAAATTTAAAAAGTTACTGATCGAAACTTTTGGGCAATAGATCTATACGAAAAATGTAAACAGAAAAAAAAATAAACATCATTGTAAAAACACAAATATGTAAAATAAAAGCAACGCATTCGATGATTAAAATTCACAGATGCGAAAAGTAAAGTAATTCAGAAATACAATGAACAATTAAAACGAATATCGATTGTCATTTATCGAAAATCAATTAGATCGCATGATCTATAATGATAGGGTTAGAGTATTGCATACCACATAGATAATTTTATTATATAACGACATTATAGAATAAAGTGTTCAGCTGGTGCAATGATTCAAATCGTAAAGTTCGTATTTTAATAAGCCCTTTACTTTTATATTTACGTACTAAGTTTGCCCAAAGAATCAAAAACAAACTACAAACTTTTAAACGTTGCGTGATAAAATGACTTAATATATTCATACAATATACACATTAAAAGAAGTTAAAAAAATTGAGTTATCGCTATATCAGTAGAATATGACAAAATCATTTTTTTGGCCGAATATATACGTATGAAAAAGTAAATAATCTCATCTCAAATCAAATTTAGATAAATTAAACAACTTGTAACATAATATGTGATAAGCAAATAAAAAAAGCCGGACATACTTCGCACGATGGGTGTACTTCGCACGACGGGTGGTATTCTCTTGACGGGCGTATTAAATTTTAAAGAAACGATAAATCATTTCTTCAGTAAAACGATTCTGAAC
>JAIPRM010000999.1:20335-30590 GCA_025469315.1 Stegophylla sp. TES_Ste_2020 | reverse complement strand
TCTGTGTCGTTTTTGTCAAATTTTGAGTAGTTTTTTCCAAAAAAAAAAAATTGAAGAATTGAGAAATTCAAAAAATGACCTCTCTAAAGTACAATCTAGAGGCAAATCCGGTTTCAAAAAGTTATTGACCGAAACTTTTGAACAAGTATTTCTATACGAAAAGTTGTACACAGAAAAAAAAATAAACATCATAGTAAAAACACAAGCTTCTTCACTTCGTTCAGAATCTAAAAAACCCTAACTTTTATTTGGACATTACGTACCTTATTTAAATAGATACCAAAGTACTTTTAACCCTATAACCCTGTTTTCAAGCGATTTACACGTTTCAACATGAAGAACATGTCTTTTATTTTTTAGATGCGCAGAATTTCGACCTACTCTAAAAAAAAAAAAAGAACATGTATATTTAAACACAACCACAATAAAGAAGGTCTCGGAAATGTTTTTTGAACAGGCAATTGTACAATTGAAATTCTAATTAGAAAGCGGCTTGTCCCCGAAACGTTAGCCATGCCTACATGCGTACACTATACAATCTACGCGAGAGACACGAACGTTTAAATCGTAATTTACGAACAGAGGCCATCAATCATAAAACGTGTTGTCATTCAAAATACTACCGGTCTGCCCACGATGTGTCTCTGTCACTGGTTCAGTTTTCGATATCTTATCACAACTTTACTGTGTAATGATTTAATTTTTCAACGGGAAACGCATAAGGAAACGATACGGTTTCCAAACAATGTGATCTACAATTTTATAATATTTATAAATTTTATATAATATGTGTATACACACACAAACATGAAATTAAAAATGTAAATAGGTATTTAAAAGTAAAAAAAAAAAATGTATCAACATAGTGATGATAATACAAGATCATTTTAAGATATAATAAAAGTTATAGAACATAATATGATTATTGATTAGGTAGCAACTATATAAATAATAATCGGTCAAAAAATCCAAAGATAAAAAAACCCACGGATAAAAAACAAAAGTAAAAAATAGATAAGAAAGCCGGGCATACTTCGCACCATGTTTCGTGTCAGATACTCTTAATGGGTATGTTGAATCTTAAAGAAACAATAAATCGTTTCTTTAATTATACGATTCTGAACGAAGTATATTAAATTTATCATACAAAAAACAATAATAGTCGTAATTTTCAACACACCCACCAAAAGTATCTTACACGAAGAGCGAAGAATATCCGTGGTGAGAAATATGTCCAGTTTTCTTTTCTACAATTTACTTTACTTTACTTTTTTTTTTTTTTTTTTGTAATAAATTAAGAAAAGAAAAAAAAAGTGTTAGAAAAATGTCTAAAAATTTTTTTCACATTTTCAAAATTTTCTTGCGCAAAAATATTTCTTATATTGTTTTCTATTTATGTTTGAATTCCAATAAAGTATGGAATAAAAAAATTATGGTTTGTGTCAAATTTTTGGTAATTTTTCTCAAATTAAAAACAAAAAAAAAACAATTGAGAATTTCAAAATATGGCATCTTGAAAGTCTAGAGACAAAAAGAATTACTGGTCGAAACTTTTGGACAAGTATTTCTATATGAAAACGTGTACTCATAAAAAAAGAAAAAAATACATACATAATTATAAAAACACTATTTTCTTCTCATCGCTCAGATTTTAAAATACATTCTGAATGTTCAACACGTATGTGTTTTATAACACTTATTATATAAGTGCATTTTAGATACCGTAACACACAAGTTACAAGTAAAATTACAGTAGATAACAAATTCATCGAAAACGTTAATGCCTCCCGGCAGGTTTTTCGGACACAACACTACCAAAAAAAAAAAAAAATGACCCTGAAGCCTAATTGCTATTTAACAAGGAGATTGAAAATGACCCAGTAGAATATTTTATTCATAATGTTTTTGTTCCCTTTCTTTTTTCCTCGCTCGCTTATGCCTTACACCGTCAAGCCGTTAATTTTATAAGGACAACGTGGGGTTTCATCGAAACATATTATATACAACAGCACCTAGATAATAATTATTTTTTTATTATTGTTCGGGAGATTTTGCGAAATAACCAGATCGCGAGCGAGCCCGAACAAAAGAAGGCCCACACGTGCCCTACTCTTTCACCAATACCGCCGTTTTCATTGTTATTGATTAGACTATTACTTTTGCCCGGGTATTTATTAATAATGCATTTTTGGACCGTAACAAAAGAAAAACGTGAACACTAGAAAACAAAAATGATTAGTTTTTGACGGTAACCCAATGAATTGGACACTTAACCGAATCAACGTTTAAAAAAAAAAAACCGAATGACTTTCACGGTGTGTCGTGGCTATTTTTTAAAATACATCACCTAAACTCAGCATACAAGGTTTTTTTTTTTTTTTTCTAAACCTTAACTTCCCACATAATTTTAGATTCTGAACAAAGTGTCGTTCGACGAAGTTGTTCATTTTTTCTTTTTCTGTTAGCACTTTTCATATAAAAATATTTATCCAAAAGTCTTCATCAGCAACTTTTTGAAACCGGATTTGTCTCTAGTTGGTACTTTGGAGAAGTTATTTTTTGAATTTCTCAATTAAAATTTTTTATTTCTTTTTTTGGAATTGCCCAAAATTCGACAAAAAAGACTGGGATTTAAGAATTTTTTGATTTATAATCGTTTGTATTTGATCCAAACTTTGTGAAAATTTAAACATAGGCAGACAATAATACGTATAAAAAACATTTTGGAGCAGGAAAATTTTGAAAATGTGAAAATTATTTTTGTATATTTAACAATCCAAATTTTCCGTATCATTTAAATTTAATAATTTATTAATAATCATAAATTATTAATAGAATTGATCTATAAGTCTTAGTAAAAACAATTGGATTTACTAATTTACAACTAAATGAAAATAGAAGTAGATACCTAAAGTATATGATCTTAAACGTTAATACTAATTTTAATAGATGTTCCATGAAAAAAAAAAACCCTAAATACAACAGTAAAACTGATTTGTCTTTAAAGAAAATACTGGTTGATTTTATTATAATAATTATGCATAATAACTAATTTATGTAGAGTAAGATTTGCAATATTATGCAATAAAAAGATCAATATTGAATTAAGTTATTCGGTGGGTTTTCGCCTTGATTCAATAAAAAATTTACAAATGTATAATAAAAACATTACCCACAGAAAGTGTCTTCGTAAAAAAGAATTATCGATAAATGAAGATACGAGTTAATTCACTGACTTATTGAATACTAATCAAATAATTAATAACCTTCGACGGTTTTTATTTTTTTTTTTTCAAAATAATGGACATCCAGTGCCATCATCATCATTATATTTATTTTACAATATTATATTGAATAGTCTTTTTCAATACAAATATAAACCTGTTATTTTTAATTTAAAAAAAAAAAACAGACTTAACGATTTCTTTTACACAAAGACATACACACATTGGTAGATTAAAATACAACTGGTTTTGGAAATTACTTTGCTGGGTTTTTAGTAAGTAAGTATATAATATTATATAAACGTTCATCCTTCTATCTCGCAAGTCGTCGGTACCATTTATTAACATTATTATTCGGTTGACATATATATATATATATATATATATTTTGCTGTATTATTATTTTTATTAATATTCTGTTTGTGATTCGGTGTACTATACGTATACTTATTTTAAAATGATGTTTCCGGTGGGTCACTACTATAATATCTATTGTTGTCCGAGCGATATACATACATTTAAAATAGTGTCTTCATATACTATATATATATATATAATATATTCATATACCTATATACATAATATTATATGTATATAATATATAAATAGAAAAACGGTTTAAATAAGAAAATCGTTTAACCACATTTATACAAAACCATTTGTTGGAGGCGACGACCAAACGACGAGCAGAGTACAAAGAACTCAAAGCAACGGACCGAAAAAACAATTCCAAAACTCGTCGAACTTCGCGATTTACCAATGCACCAACTACTACTACTTCACCACTGCCTAACCATATCAGTTTCATATACATACATTAGCAGTCTACAAAAACCATTGTTTTAACGATCCTAACGTTACTTGGTGTAAAAAAAAAAAATAATAAATAAATACTTGTAGTAGTATTTTCCAGTGAGAATAAATAAATTCACTTACGTAATTTTCCTTCATTGTATCCAAACTGATGTTGTACAGTACGTTTCTGAAATAAATAAAAAAAATCTTCCAATTAACGCTATTTGTGACGAGACAAAATAATATAATATATCATCACGAATTAAATTTTGATATAGTATTGTGATTATTAATTAAAAATAAAGAAAAGAAGTTAGACGGAATTCATTCCCATGTTTTACATAATAATTAACAATCAAATTACAATTAAAATGGATTACGTTTACATCTGCATATACGAGTTCAAATTAACTATGGAAAATATTATGTTTCTGATATTACGTGAAAATGGTAATTTTAGAACGCGCAGATTTGTATTTAATTCGAATAATTATATAACAATAAGTAGTATAAATTACTTCATACAAAATATTACTTGGGAAAAATTTTACCGATTAAAAATTTGGAAAAATCCATCAAGTGCAATAAGAAATAGAGTCAAAATAAATATTTTTTTTTTTTTTATAACATGTAATATTGTAGATAAGATAAACATTCCAAATCATGAGATTGTTATTACAAAGAAAAAAACTGAAATTCTACAAATTTTATAATTTTACATACAAACTGCTCTTCAGTAACTATAAATCATCAATAATAAATTTCAAAATTTTAATTTTAACAGGCGTCTGTTGACAGAGTGTAATGAGTTCATAATAATATAACTGTAGAATAACTAGGGCTGGGATTGTAATGATTACAAATTGTATCATTTTTCTCACATTACTTAAGCAAACATAATAATTTTTATCAATGTAAAATTAATACGAACATTGAACATAAACATTAAAATACGAATTTTTCTTGCTGATAACACGAACATTTCATAGATTTTTGAAATAATTGTATTTTTCAGTACACTTAATAACAATTTTTTAGTGTATTTGTTAGAATTTTAAGTGCATTTTTTAAGATTTTAAAAGCATTTTCAATTTTTTTACAGCATTGAATTCACAATCCTTTTTATCACTATAAAAGTCTTCATTACAAATTTAATGAGCTTTTTTTTTTGATTTCTTCAAATTTATATATATAAATTGTATATCAGTTATCAATGTAAATATTTTTCTTTCTGTTTTTGTAATAATTTTTTTTTATTTTTCTACTTTTGTCAAATCTGGGGGAGAGCAAATAACCAATCTTTTCCCCCTCTCCGGATGCCTATGACTGTTTTACCAAATTTATCCTACGATTCGTTGACCTATTAACATTAAAATAGGTCTTTAAAAAGTTATATTATGCATACCGCATAGAAATAATTCATTAAAGGAGAACAATTATTTTCAAAATAGGGCAAAAAGTCATTTAACATTTTTTAAAAATAAAATTCAAAAATTCAGTGACAATTATTTACAACCACAAGTAATGCACCATAATGCATAACATACATTTATAAGTGGAGCATAAATCGACTTTTCATCGCGTTCTGTGTTTTCTGAACCGTGTGAAATCTTTGAAAATTCACATAATATTTACCTAAATGACTTTTACACTATTTACTACACCCACCTACATTTATTATACTCTGTCTTGTACTTTCTAGAGAATATATATTTAGTAAGGTATATATGTTTTTTTTTTTTTTTTAATTTAAACACCTAATACGAAAACATTCAAAAGTATCAACAAGTTATACAGTCAGATATAGAACATTATTAAACATAGTATATAAAATATATATATATATATATAGTCAATAGTCATCTATATGGTTCATAAAGCATGTATCCTGTCTTTGCGCAGCGTCATTATATTGGTTCTTTATGTTAGCGTTTCAGACATATCAACCGGATACCAAAAAAAAAAAAACACTGATCTACCATAACACCCACGGTATCCCACGCATTACAGATTTTTTTATTAATTAGAGACGATAGGTGTACCGCGCATTATCCCGGGAAAACGCATAAAGATATTTATATAAAGGTAATATTTTATATACATAATTATTATACCTGGATCCTATTAGTGCCGTCGTCTGATCTTGAAGGAGTATTTTGAAGTAATCGGTAGCAGTCTTGTTTCCGTAAAAAATCTGATCGGGATTGAAAGCTCCTATAAAACATAAAATTACATTTTGAATACATTATAGTCTGTCAGTATAGTATAATATAATCCGCAATTCACGTGTAGAAAAATAAAAAAAATCCAAGGAGCCTTGAAAGATTTACCATTACTTTTCATCGACCTCATCTCAAGTATATTCATATGCAAACGAAAGACAATAATAATTTCCCCATTAATTCTTGGGCATTTTATGAAAGTCCGACCTGTGTGATTTGCATTCAACAGAAGTACCCATATAATTCTACTTGAGATTATAATAATGTTTTATTTTATTTATTGTTGTGCAACAAAAATAAACCTTGGAAGTGTATATAAGTGCATAGACGTATATTAACAGCGAAACACCAATAATAATTTTACGTTGGCAATAATAATTATTATGAAAATCCCTGCGTGAGATCACGAAACGATTGAAAAAATCGCAACTCCTTCCGCACACCCCTACGGAGAGCGCGCAACAAGTGGACGTTATTAGTATTATTATTTTTTTATCTTTTGCTTTTCATCGAAAACGCCTCCCCTCCCCCTTGTCGTTATACGCCATGAACACGATGTATACACACACACACACATACGTGTGTGAATGTGTGTGTGTGTTGTATTATTAATATCAGACGATATATTATCTGCGACGAACCTTGACGTCTACAACAACGCGACGTATGTGCAGCGACGAACAAGGCTAAATCGTGTCTCATTATCTCTAACATACGATGTGTAGTGGTAGTGGTAGTAGTGGCCACAAAAACCGTTCTCCCTAATTTTTGTTTTTTTGTTTTTTAGCCCTTTGTTCTTCGTCTCGGACATAATCACGTTTATAGGACGCCATTAAAAAGTAAGTAGGAGAACAAAAGTAATTGAATATTCTCAGCTGTTTCCATTATTATTATTCTTTCTAGATGTCGTAATATTCGTTTTTTTTGTCCCCCCCTCCCCCGGAAAACTGAATAATATATCGACAAGATCTATATTATACTCCTCGTCAAAAGTCTTTAACGACAAACAATAAAACACAGTAGTTAACAGCAGACTTTTCAAACTGATAAATTCTAGGTTATGTAAGTAACTGAAGAAAATATACTAAAAGAAGAAAAACTTCACACAAATAGTAAAAAATTGTTTCAGAATTATATCCCGGATTAGTGTACAACACGATTATTATTCCTAACCACATTCAAAATAGTAACATACCATTTGTAAAATACATATCAAATTTCTGTTGAGGCATATTTTGAAAAATGTAATTTAAAATAATAAGTATGAATGATTATACATATATATTTAAAGTACATTTATATCAGCTACATAACTGCTAAACTATGAAAATAATAATTATCTATAAAACCTAAAATATGTATACTACAGATTACATGGACATGATTTTTTTTTTTAACAGGTTAAACGAATTGAATTTAATATTATCATTTTCGTGTGAAATGTATTTCGGTTTTAGTAAATTTAAATAACTGTTCATACCTATGTAAAAAACTATTAGATAGGTTATGACGCATAATTATTTTTCTATACATTTATTATACAATCGTGCAGACCATTTTTCTATAAAATTTAAGAGGTATAGTGTAGATCACTTTTCAAATTTCGTGACAATTGCATTCAAAAAATGAACACAGAAAAATATACTTCGTAACATGGATATTCTTCGCTCCTCGGGTCAGATATTCTTGGTAGGTGTGTAGAATTTTAAAGAAACCATAAATCGTTTCTCCAATAAGACGATTTTGAACAAAGTAAGTTAATAATATAAAGAACAATAATAGTAGTCATTTTCAACACACCCATCAAGAGTATCTGACCCGAAGAGCAAAGAATATCCGTGGTGCGAAGTATGTCCGGCTTTCTTGTCTATACTTTACTTTGCTTTACTTTACTTTATCTAATAAATAAAGAAAAGGGGTAAAAAAATAATGAGGAAAAAAGGTGTTGGAATAATGTCCAAATTGTTTCTTCATGTTTTCAAAATTTTCTAGCGCCAAAATGTTTCTCATATTATTGTCCACATATGTTTAAATTTTCATAAAGTTTAGATTAAAAAATGATGGTTTCCAAGTAATTGTTGTTAAATTTAGGGTAGTTTTTCAAAAAAATAAAGAATTGAGACATTAAAAAAATGACCACTCTAAAGTACCAACTGGAGGCAAATCGGATTCCAAAAAAATCGCTGATCGAGACTTTTGGACAAGTATTCCTAGACAAAATAATAATCATTGTGTAAAAACACTAGCTTCTTCACTTCAATCAGAATTTTTTTTTCATAAATCAAAGATAATTTTTTCTTAAAGTGCTTACAACATACATGTATTATTATGACGTATTCATACACGAATACAATTAAAAAAGGATACAAAAAAAAAATCAAATTATTACTCGTCAAAATTATACAGTTTTTTTTTTTTAAAATGGTTATTCATATTTTATTACAATCCAGGGAACGAACCATCACAACCGATAGAGATCAAGACCAAAATCTACCAGTCAGGCGACTTTTGGTTAGGTTTTTAATAACCCGTCAACCCGAAATAAGATCACGGTTCAAGATAAACGTAACGAAAATAACGTTAAATTAATGAAGAGAGAAAATGGAGTCATTTGTCATCCTGCCCGAGTGATTCACGACCAAAGTGAACACTCCGTGAAAAGTTTTGTTTCTTTAATAGTTATTCGTGATGTCTCTGGCCTCTTTTAGATTAGTCGCTGAGGAGAATTACAATAATATATACAAAATAATAAAAACCTAATTTTTCTATACTTTTTATAAATCATATTATAATTCATAAGCCAAAATAAAATTAAAAAAAAAAAAAAAAACTATGCATACATACCGATAGCGTTTACACAATTGTAAAACAATATAATTCAAAAATATTCTAAATTATTTTCATATGGAATTGTACATATAAAAAAATGCATTGTAAATAACCATTAAATTACATAATTATATTCTTAATAATATTTCCAAAGTTCTTTGGAATTTTATTTCTGTACCTAGAGTGGTGGTGGTGATATTTTTCTTCTTTGTAATTAAAAGTGATTCGTGATAACAGAATTTACTGTACCTATAATACCAAAAAGACTTGGTAGTTTATAAACTAGAAAAATTAAATGTTATATTATATACTTATCAGTAATTTATTATATGTATAAATCAATAAGTATATTATTATATTGATATAAGTAAAGGATTTACTCTAATGGCATTTTCATTTAATTTTGACTATTACATTATAACAGTCGCATATTTGAAACTTTTTTTGGAGGAGGGGGAGAGTGAATTATGTTTACTTCTAAAAAAGGTTTAAAAAGGTGATTTTGGCTCAAATACTTAATACCGCTGATCGGGCTTGTAAGGTATATTTTATTTTATTTATTTATATAATTGGACCAGGTTTCTATTACACAAAGCATTAAAATTAAAATCAACGCGTGCAGTATAACAAATCACAATATCAATTATCGTAAAACCATTTTAAATACAATAAAAAATAATAACGTATATAAACGCAAGTTATAACTAGGACCCGGATCACTAAAAATCCTAGAAAAATGTTCTAAAAAACAGTCAAAAATGCACTTAAAAAATGTATTTTATTGCAAAAATGCACTGAAAAAAAGGTCCTATACATTTTAATATTTTAACTTATTTTACTATAAGTAAAGATAAAATTCAAACTTTATAGCTATTACACAAAGAGATTTATAGATATTATTAAGGATAAAACCAAAAAAACCTGGATAGTAATATTTTTAATTAGCTAAATTTAAATTATTGACTTGTATAATGTACAGATATTATTATAAATTAAAATTGTAGGTTTATCGTTCAAATATGCATTAAAACGAATAAAAAAACTGAAAAATGCTAAAATATGCTCTAAAAAGCTGGACATACTTCGCACGATGGGTGTACTTCGCACGACGGGTGGTATTCTCTTGACGGGCGTATTAAATTTTAAAGAAACGATAAATCATTTCTTCAGTAAAACGATTCTGAA
>JAIPRM010000999.1:0-20235 GCA_025469315.1 Stegophylla sp. TES_Ste_2020 | reverse complement strand
ACCTCTTCAAAGTACAATCTAGAGGCAAATCCGGTTTCAAAAAGTTATTGATCGAAACTTTTGGACAAGTATTTCTATACAAAAAGTTGTACACAGAAAAAAAAAATAAAAAAAAAAAATAAACATCATTGTAAAAACACTAGCTTCTGAATTTCATTCAGAATCTAAAATGTAAAGGCGTTTTTGTCCAATTTTTCCAAAAAGTTGAAATACTATTGAGAATTTTATGACACCTTTAAAATAACATCTAGAGGCAAATTCTGATTCAAAAAATTGCTAGTTGCAGAAACTATTGGACAAGTTTTTTTGAACAAAAAAGTGTTTTACAAAAGAAAATTTAAAATAAACATCATTGTAAAAAACTAACTTCATAAATCCACTCAGGATCTAAAATTTAACGCGACCCACAGTTTGGGAACTTCTGGTATAGCAACGTTTAACAAAAAAACGTTTAATACCGACCGAGTTGTAGTAGTGAACTAAATTACAAACGCTTTATTATAATTTCATTCGGTTCAGCCGATGTCAATGGCGAGCGACAAAATTTAATAACAATAATAATAATGTAATTACAACAAAACATATTATTTTTTTGTTCTTACCATATCTGACACTGTTCTTGGCCGGTATGTTCTGTTGCCAAGCATCGGCCAAACTGATCAAAATGGAAAAGACGAAAACGTTAACAGGTTGACGTCTCCGGCAACCCGAACTGTTCCACATCTTTACAGATAATTATTCACGGAATTCATCTGCTGAAACCAAAAAATAATAGTTTAGTAAAATTTAATGAAATATCGCGTACACGACACACCAACAATAAAAACAACAACAACACATTTATTTCCTTTTCTTGGCATTGCTTATGATCTAACAAAAATAATAAATAGCGCAAATTAAACTTTGAACAATCCCTCAAAAAAAAAAAAAAAAAAAAAAATAGCTGTAAACGATGGTCTAACGCATAAATCATACTCGAATATTATTTTCCTTGCACTACGCTATAAACTGTAAAGGAATAAATAAATAAATGACCAATTAAAAAATATACACTAGCTAAAAACGAGTGTCAGCATTGCATATAGGTGTGTAAATTACTTGTGAAGTTTATTATATAATATTATAATTGCAATAAATGTATCGTATTTCAAGATTTAACTCGCGGGTATATAGTATTTCAAGTGAGTGGTGCCTATTTAAAACAATTTAATAAGAACAATAAACAATAATATTATTAATCTAAAATAGTAACATAATGTCAACTTGTACTCTATACACACCGTTACTACATACCAAGATGTGTGTATTTACTCATCCCAACACCTTTCTCTTCATAACTCAATACATAAATCATTGTATAAACGTTGCAAAACAAAATAACATTCCAACGAATACGTTTATTTACACATGATGGCATTAATATTATCAAATAAATTAAAACACATAAAATATACATATAATATGCAAGAAATTACAAAATGATTTAAAAATTAAAACAATAATACCATTTAAGCAGAGAGTGTTTCAAATAAAAATTATATATACTATAGTGTTTTTTCCGAAATTTCATTTTTAGATAGATTCAATCGTATCAATTTTATGAACATACAACATATTTTTTTTTATTCTGAACGAAGTGAAGAAGCTAGTGTTTTTACAATGATGTTTATTTTTTTTTTCTGTGTACAACTTTTCGTATAGAAATACTTGTCCAAAAATTTCGATCAATAACTTTTTGAAACCGGATTTGCCTCTAGACTGTACTTTAGAGAGGTCATTTTTCGAATTTCTCAATTCTAAAATTTGTTTTTTGGAAAAAACTACTCAAAATTTGACAAAAACGACTCGGAAACCATCATTTTTTGATCCGAATTTTATGAAAATTTAAACATGGATAGAAAATCATATAAGAAAGATTTTGGCGCAAGAAAATTTTTAAAATATGAAAAACGACTTTTGGCTTATTTCTAACACTTTTTTTTTCTCATTTATTTTTTATATTATTAACTTCCTTTGTTCAGAATAATTTAATTGAAGAAATGATTTATAGTTTCTTTAAAATTAAATACACCAGTCAAGAGAATCCCACCCATCGTGCGAAGTTTGTCCGGGTTTTTTTTCTTGGAATTTTTGATATTTGGTAATTTTTGTTATCGCGAAATGTATTGTATTATTTGTCTTGGTCATCTTTTATTTGAAAATACTTAAAATTATTTTTTGATACCTTATTGATGAATATTTCAAGTTTCAATTTTCACAGTTTTTGAAGTTACGTCTAAATAGCTACTTGTGGCTTATTTATTGGGGAGGAAGGGAGGTGATCTGGGTAAAACATCACCCTTTTAAGCCATGTCAAATATAGCATAACTGAATATCAGAATTTTGCATTTTGGTTTTCCAAAATTCTTAAGTTTTCATAGCGATGGCATCAAACGTTCGCGTAAAGCGACAGATGATAACACACACTGTATAAAATAGATTACTAATGAAATCGTACTATCAAGTATCTAGAAAATAGAAAAACAAAAATGTGATTCAAATCTTCGTTGAAACCAAATGGCTTTTATAAAATAAAACTGATTAAAATTTAAAAGTACATGATAGAAGAGATAAAAAAGTTTTATTAAAATTAAATTGAAAATACATTTGGTTATGTTTCTAATTTACATGATGTTACGTATGATTTATATAAATATTGCAATATGACAATAAATACTATTATATGCAATGAATTAAATATGACTTATTATTTTTAGATTTTATACGAAGCGAAGAAGCCAGTGTTTTCGCAATGATGTTTATTTTTTTTTATTTTTTATGTGAACACGTTTTCATATAGAAATAATTATTCAAAAATTTCAACCAGAAATTTTTTGAAACTGAATTTGTCTCTACAGTTATTTTGGAGAGGTCGTTTTTCTGATATTCTCAAATGTTTTTACAAAATTTGGGATAAATTAATGAAAATTTGATAAAAAAAAAACTCGGAAACAATTTTTCAACTTTATGAAAATTTACAAATAGATAGATAATAATATGAAAAATGTTTTAGCACAAAAAAAATTTGAAAATTGGAAAAAAAAATGTTGGACATTTTTTTCTAATATTCTTTTTAATATTATAATTCTTATTATAATTATAGGTATTAATTATAATTATTCCATAATTTTTTTTTTCATCAATTTGTTTTATTTTTAGTAAAATTGTCTTTTTTCCTTTTTCTCTATTTGTTGAAAAAAAAAAAATAATAATAATAAAGTAAAGTAAAGACAAGGATTTCAGCCTATACTTCAATAACACACTGAGACAAAATTCTGCAAAATGTGAATCTTATAAATACAAAAATATAGTAATACATAATACATTTATACAAATCAATATACAACACTATTATTATTATTATTATTATTAATATTATTATCATCCCTCTCGGAGTCAACGTGATAATATTCCTTATCCATCACATGACTCTGTATTTGCGAAAAACAATTGGAAAAAAATAACGTCTGGTGAGTAAACAATTAAATTAATGAGAACATTCAATAGTTAGCGTTTGCCAATAAAGTTCCATTAAAAAGTCTAACAGCGCTCTGATCAGTTACTCGTATATACGGAGAAAAACAAATAGAAATTCACGTCAATAATACCGAAAAGCTTATTGCTTGATTTAGACTTCAATGGCATCGGCTTCTTCTTAATCCCACCCCACTGGGACTTCAATGACGCAGGAACGCAAACTATTTTTAAATAATTAAACACTTTTTAATGATAACGTTAAATGAGACCATTAATAGTTAATTAATTGTTACTCTTATGCTGCGTTCACGTTTGATCGTTTCTTTTTTTATTTTTTTGATATAAAATACGTAATATTCTACTCGTCACTTAAAATTGTAAAATTAAAAGACAAATAACACTGAGAAAAGAAAAGAATGTAAATATATATACATACATATTTTGGCAGTTCCATGCTAAAAACTTAAAATTAAAATGGAAAAATATTAATAACAAGAACAAAAATAATAAAAAAAACATCTTTTTCGTGGAATATCGTTCCATAAATTACACCGAATTTTTAATATATATTTATTTTATTTTAATTATTAAAAACAATTCTCGTTCGCCGTGTTTTATCATTAACCAAACAAACATTGTTTTGTGCACAGAATAACAAGCAATTATATATTCGTTTACCTAATTTGTATATGATAATAATAATCCATTAGAAAACGAACTCAATCACTAGGGTCTCGAATTTTCCCTTCGTGCGACTTAACAGAAACAGCTAAAGTACTGTGCAAGTAAAATTCTCCACCGGAAACATTCGGTAAACGTACAGATCTGAAGCGTTTCCGAGAAGAAAACGTCGGGTTAGCCATAATCGATTTATCGCGTTTAAATTTACCGAAATACCTAAGAATTGTCGTAAATTTTATACGTTCGTTGTATATTATATTTTATTCCGTCGTCGTCGCCGGCCGCCGGTTATTGTCGTTATTTCCGCGTTAAGTCTCAACGACTCGCCCACGAGAACACTACTATATTAATACATACCTGGATTTATTATTATCACGTCCGAGTGCCCGGCGGGAGCCCCCTCCACACCGAAACGCACCCCATAAACGACTTTAAATTGCAGCCGCCCCGCCGGTGGTAAATCAACCCGGGGGTAACGCCCCCGAAATTAAAGTCTGCGCACGCTTGTTGTGTAAACCGTTTGTTATATCTCGTGTGCGAATTTTATACACTTGCAGCAGCGTCTCGACGCGCCGGAAATTTAACTATATAATATATTTATATGTAAAATAGTGTATTTAATAATGTTTTACACATGTTGTATTGCGTGTGAATATACGTGTTGTCGAGCGCGAATTTATTATTTCATCACCGCGCTTCCGACGAGAGCAATAACTCGAGCATAGAGTA
This sequence comes from Stegophylla sp. TES_Ste_2020, assembly GCA_025469315.1. NCBI lineage: Eukaryota > Metazoa > Arthropoda > Insecta > Hemiptera > Aphididae > Stegophylla > Stegophylla sp. TES_Ste_2020. The sequence continues at coordinate 15,309 of JAIPRM010000999.1, read as the reverse complement.
AAGAATATAATATGGAGTGGCCATACCGTATACCTGTTGTTACGTTAGTAGTGAGTCGAAGCAATCGAATGGAATACGCCAAGAGTGACCATTTTGAGAAAAATTTAATTATTTTTCTCATTTGGTTGGTACCACTTTAAATTTTTATATCATCACATTAGATAAGATATAAAAAAAAAACAATAACATTAATTTTAAAGTATGATAACAGTTCCTTATCAGTGATCCGATTGAGCAAGGGATACAATATTTCGATACGGTAATTCGATTCTTTTCAACAGATCACTCTAAGCGTGTTCCATTTCAATGCTTCATTTAGGTATACATATGGCCACGGGTTGAACTCAAGTACGCTGTACGTAGCAAACACGACACGTATATGCCGATTTGGGCCGTTTTCAGCCCTTTTGATTATTGAATAATAATAAGAAATTCCGTGAACGCGTTTAATAAAATAATATAAGAATATGTGAAATTCTCGTATTATTTCGTGTATGAGGCAGTCATTGGGGAATTAAAAATAATTTCAAAAATAACATTTTAAAAAGCCAAACATACTTCGCACGACGGGTATTCTTCGCATCTCGGGTGTAAAGCTCTCTTGCTGGGTGTATTAAGTTTTAAAAAAACGATAAATCATTTCTTCAATAAGACGATTCCGAACGAAAGAAGTTAATAGTGTAAAAAAACAATAATTATAGTCATCATTTTCAACACACTCACCAAAAGTATCTGACCCGAATAGCGAAGAATATCCGTGGTGCGAAGTATGTCCGGCTTTCTTGTTTATAATTTTTCTTTTTTTTATCTAATATATAAAATAAAAAATAAAATGTATTAGAAAAATGTCCAACATTTTTTTGTTCACATTTTCGAAATTTTCTTGCGCCAAAATCGTTCTTATATTATTTTCTATCTATATTTAAATTTTCATATAGTTCGGATCAAATAAATTATGGTTTCCGAGTCGTTTTTGTCAAATTTTGGGTAGTTTCCCCCCCCCCCCAAAAAAAAAATGAAGAATTGAGAAATTCAAAAAATGACTTCTCTAAAGTACCAACTAGTGGCAAATCCGGTTTCAAAAAGTTACTGATCGAAACTTTTGGACAAGAAGTATTTCCATACGAAAAGTTGTACACAGAAAAAAAAATAAACATCATTGTAAAAACACTAGCTTCTTCACTTCGTCCAGAATCTAATACTAGAAGACCAATATTGACGAGTAAGATAGATGATAGACAAAAAAACATTTAAATTCATAACCCACGAACATCTAGAATACTGGAAGTACATTCTCACGTACCCAAGAGCTGGATAGGATATTCAAGATGAACAAATCTTGTTCGGGTACTGACTAATATGTAAACATACATATTTAAATATTGTTATATAATCAATTAAAGTAATAAAAATTAACTGTTGGCTAATTAAATTTGTCGTTCAGAATATAATATACGTATACCTACGTTTTAACCACTATTGATGCTGAAAGGGGACTTCTGCTACAACTAATAATTTCAATTTCACCATACTGTATGAATTAAATGTTTCGTTAAAAAAAAAAAATTTAAAAAAATCCAAAGTATATAAAAAATACAGTTTTTTGTAACCTAAACGATTTTTTTCTTCTCCAGTAAAATTTGAAAATTGTCCCCTTTTAACATTTAGCGATTCGTGTGTAGTAATTTTTGAGCGAAACGAATCAGCTTTTTAGTTCGATTATTCAACAATAATAATTACAGTGTATTAGTTGCAGAACACACCAATTTGTAAGATAGCGGATTTTCACGTTTTTGGGGTGCACACAACGCACGAAGCACGTGTTCGCGGTACCATAGGCGTAGGTAAGGGGGAGGTTTGAGGGGGTTCAAACCCCTCCCATAGTAAACTCCTAAAGGAAAAACACGTACGCTTTTCACGAGAAAAAATTCAAAAATCTATAAAACATCAATATTAGACGTCTTCGCCAACAAAAAAATACTTTTAATTCTAATAAAATTATATTATTAAATCAATTGTAAATATATAAACGGATACTCAATGCTAAGAAATTGTTAAAATTTTTCCTTGTCTCAAATGTAAAATTATAATGAATATGTTATCCATAACTTTCGTGTCTTCCTGTGTTTTATCGAGTTCTACGTGCATTTTAATTTGTATTAGAAAAAAAAACCAGACATACTTTGCACCACAGGTATTTTTCGTTTTTTGGTTAAGATTTTCGCGATTTTTTTAAGATAAGTATAAGTATATGCGAGAGTAGGTGTGTTAAATTTTTAGCTAATGATAAGACCTAAAAAAACAAGAGGTAATTCCAATACAGTATATTTACACCAAAAGGGATCAGATTTTTTGAAAAAATGGTCGTTTGTATTACACTATTGTTGATAATGGGTGAAAATTTCGAGTTTCTAGTACTATTCGTTTCGGTGTCATAGCAAAATCAATAAAACTGATTTCATGAAAATCTAGTTTACCGTATCTTTTGACTCAATTTTTCGACAAATTTTCCTCATTTTTTGTAAAAAAGTATTGAGATAACTTAAAAATGACCAGTTAAAAAGTACCAATTAGATATAATTTCAGATCTAAAAAATAGCTGTTTAAAAATTTTGAGCAAATATTTCTACACGAAAATGTTGTACAAATAAAAACAAAAGAAAAAAGAAACATCATTGTAAAAACACTATAGCTCTTCACTCCAATCAGAATCTGAAATGTGTACAAACCAGATATTTTCAGATTCTTCTAATTTTTCAATTAATTCAAAAAATTATTTGGCGAATATTTCAAACGATTTCATGTTCGTAGCACCGTTATTTTTTTAGTACCAACAAAATAATACTAATATTTAATGAAGAAAATTTGTTTTACTCAAATTTATAATAGCTTTCCTTACGTTTTCAATAAACTCTTGAGAAATTTGAAAAATAACCTCTACTAAATACTAAATTTTGGTTCGGCACAATGTTCTCAAAACTTTTGTTCCGTCACCCTCATATGCGTTCGTTCGAAAATATTTAACTTTTGAACCCCTCCCGTTCAAAATCTATACCTACGCCCGCCCCTGCGCGGTACACCGGCAAGTATAATAATAATAATCATTTACTAATGACGAGTGACCGACCGGGTTGGGGATAAAACTGGCAGACAGACCGGGGGGGGGGGTCGCGCACGCAGATTCGCTATCAGTCTAGGACGCATTTTATTGACGGCGACATATTGTAATTTGTAAACACGCGCGCGCGTCGTGTTTTCGTCAGACGTCAGAGCGATTTAAATCGGAATCCACATTGTGTGTGACAGTTGGCTACCGGCTTCGTGCGTGTGTGTGTGTGTGTGTGTATAGATATATATACGACACGGAATCGGTATAATAAGGAAATGCCCCCCCCCATTCGCCATATATATATATAAATATATACGTGCGCGACGATAAATTCCCCCGGTTCCTGTGTTTGATTTACGACTAAGGGGTTGTAAATTAATACGGCAAATAATGATGTATTATAACGCGCCTCTTCGCCCGTTGTTGTCGGCCACGGCCGAGGCGTATCACACGACACGCGTTAAAGCTCATAAAGCACCACCGCTATTGAATTACCGAAGTCAATATTTTACCGTTGTGTCGTTTATCAATAATATTATATTCGTGATAATGGTTAAAAAATGGTTTTTTGAAAACGAATACGGGAATATCCCCCATAAATGCCCAGGGTTCGAATAGGGCAGCGTTTACCAACTTAGGGGTTGCGACACAAATTTAGGTCGCAAAATATTTTCAATGGGTCGCTGCTCATTAATAAAAAAAAAGGAATAAAATAAGGAGAAAATATCTTTGTTGAATAATAAAAATGACTAAATTTACAACAATATTAATAACAATAAATTTAAAATATTTGTAATTTTAGATTCTGAACGATGTTTTTACGATGATGTTTATTTTTATTATTTTTTTTTTTTTCTGTGTAAAACTTTTCGTATAGAAATACTTGATCAAAAGTTTAGATCAATAACTTTTTGAAACCCGATTCGCCTCTAGATTGTACTTTAAAGAGGTCATTTTTGGAATTTCTCAATTCTTCAATGTTTTTTTTTTTGGAAAAAACTACCCAAAATTTGACAAAAACGACTCGAAAACCATAATTTTTTCATCACAATTTTATGAAAATTTAAACATAGATAGAAAATCCTATAAAAAAGATTTTGGCTCAAGAAAATTTTGAAAATGTGAAAAAAAAAATTTGGACATTTTTCGAACATTTTTTTTTCTTCTTATATTATTAACTTCCTTCGTTCAGAATCGTTTTACTGAAGAAATGATTTATCGTTTCTTTAAAAATTAATACGCCAGTCAAAAGAATACCACTCGTCGTGCGAAGTATACCCATCGTGCAAAGTATGTCCGGCTTTTTTTAGTGTAATCCTGCAATCAAATTTTGCTAGTTTTTTACTGCTACTACTATGAGCAATAACATTAATTTTTTCATTATATTTTATATATTGTCAGCTTGTATTTATCTATACAGTTAATTCTGAATTATAAATATTTTAATTAAAAGATTATATTCAATATTATTTGTAAACAACAATAAGTATTCAGCATTCTCTAATATATTCTATTTAGTCAATAACTTCTTGAGCAGAAACACTTGTTAAAAGTACCATCTTAAACACACTTCCCCCACCCCCCGCCCACCAAAGAAAAATAAAAAATTACATTTTTGTATGCACTTGTTAACTCGCCTGTTAATATTTTAATAATATGTAAAAAAAAATATATATAAAAAAGTTGAAAACATTTAATGCATTTATTAATAAAGGAACTTAGATTCTATCAAAAGGGCGAAGCTTTCCTATCTGTACCATTGTCAACCATGTAAATCAGTACTCTCTGAATCACATAAACTTAAAATCTTATTTAAAAAAAAAAAAAAAAACTGATTACTGATTTGATAATATTATCAATAATTCAATTAAACTAAAAATGCGCGCGGACGTGTATAAAATTGAAGTTCATTCGTATTCAAACAAACAGATACCAAAACAAAGCTTAATTATTCGTCAAACAATTTTATAATTAGCATTTAAAGATCCGCAGAAAGTGCATTTAGATTTAAGTTTTAATAAAACAGACTTTTTTCTCGGTCACAGCCGTTAAAAAAACAATTGAACATTTTTTTTTTTTTTTTTTTATTAACAAATATTTTTTTTCCTTTTTTTTTTGTATAAGATAACAAAACACCGTTTGTTTGTAACGACTAATTTTATTGTTTCGCCAAACAAATAATGTTTATCGTGATCATTGACTTTGTGGATTGTATAAGAAATTTTCCTTCGGCGTAGCACAACTCGAAAAGAATTAAAACAAAACATTGGAACATAAATTCCAAGTTCGCGGAAACGCCCACTTTTCGGAAACAATTTATACAATAACGGTGACAAGTGTCTGTGTACTTCTGAACGGAACGTCAAACTATACGGACAGAGCGATTCCAATAAAACTTGTGATATTAAAAAAAATACATTTGCCTTCGGAGAAAACAGTTGTATAAAAATACGCAAACTATTTTTAGTATTTTTATATTACAAAATTTGAATTTGAAGTAAAATAACAGTAAATTTGGCAGAGATTTCGTGGAAATATAAGAAAAACGTGAAAAAAAAAAACGATTAAAGTAAATTATGTTCAAATAACACTTGAAAAATGTTAAATAAGGCCGAATTAAACTATTATATTATTACTTATGATCTATAATATCATAAGTAATATTGCAATATTTTCTAAAACCAACAAATTATCAGAGTGTTTAGGGAATCCAAAAAAAAAAAACAATTTCCAATACATTTTTACCTATTATACATTTTAAATTTTGTTTCGTTTAAGTTATAACGATTGGATTTTATTGATGTTTATTGAAGACAAATAAAATTGATAACGAGTGACAGGTAGAACTAAGATCAGAATAATATTCTTGATCAGAAACATTGTGTACTACAAGTGTTGTTTGTCTCGATTTTTTCATTACAGATGGTGACTAAAATCAATCTCGTTACTATCCAAAGTGATATTTCACACTAAAAAAAAAATCGAGGAATATATTTTAAATTTTTGAAGAGCGAAGTGAATATGTCGAGAAGCGAAGCGAATAAATCAAACACCTGACCGACTCACGTGACATATATTGTCGGTAACGCTAAACTTTGATAAGGGATTCGCGATTAAAAGGAATGTTGTGATAATTCTGGATTCTAACATACAAAATAAAGATTATAATTATTGAACCTTTATAAACAGAAAAAGTCCTTTAAGAAGAGAAAAAACTGACACTGCCACAATAATAATTTATTATACGGACAGAAAAGTTTACCGAGTTAAAAAAATAAATAATTAAAATCACTGGTATACAACATTGTAGTGTACGAGCCAACCAAAAAATCTCTGGGAACTAAGGTGACTATAATGTTTTTTTTGAAAAATGCAAGCCCAAAAAAAAACAACATACGTTTGAAAAACCCGAATAAGCTTTTCAAAAACATGAGTACATATACGTTTTTTATAATATACTTGGCGTTGTGTGACTGCAGTTTTTTAGTTGACGTAAAATATCCCGGTAGACGAACTCGATTATAAAATCGAATGAAAATCGTAAACTTTGGTCGGCACGTCGAAACGCGTACAATGTCGTGGATACGATCGATATGGATGTCACATCCATTCCACGTCTGGTTGACAATAGGACGAGTCGATCGAAAATAAATATGTACGAATAAAAAACGCATCGAGAGCTCGAAGTCTTACGAATTTTTTATCCCAACTATATTTTTGTGCTTGGACTTAGTTGATTAAAACACAATTTATCACTCGCCGTCACGTCATGTTCGCATAACGACTGTTTTACGAACATAAAACACAAGGCAACGACCAACACAATTTCTAATCCTTATTTAATTAAAAATGTTCGATGTCAAAAAAAAAAAAAAAAAAAAAAACAAAAAAGTAAAGCACAAATTACAACAATAATAAGAGTACCATTCAATACCTAAGCATCAATTAAAGAGAGAATTTTGAATATAAAAACTAAAGCCGGACGTACCAAATGCACCATGGGTATTTTTCGCTCCTTGGTGGATATATTGAATTTTAAAGAAACGATTCTGAATCAAGACGATTGTACTCGACATTTTTAAAGCGTGTAACAATTATAAATACATTCTCTTTTTTTACTCATCCAGTTTTTTAGGGCATATACCGTCTCCAAAAATATCCAAAAAGGTTTTCCGCCACTTCACCTGCCATTGTCTAGGCATGAAAACGTTGTAATAGAACACGTTTTAAAGTTTATACAATTAAATGTCAAGTTCAAATTAATTATCAACAGTTTCTTAGCGTGTTTTGGCACTCGTCGCTATGCTCCTCAGCACCGTCGCTTCGCTCCGCCTGATCTATTTACGTCCCTTGATTTGCTGCACAATGTAGGGGTATTTTGGTTTGATAATCGGTAATACTAGAGATAAGCTCTTGTGTAACCAAAGACATGGTATATTATACCTTTTTCGCCAATAGTGGCGGAGACTGTGGCATTTCAATATCTGTGGGAAACGGGTAATTGCTGTTTCATATCCTAATATTAACTGAAAAAAGGAAAATAAATTTTCTTTCATTCAAATATTTTTTTGGATTATTCTGTGTCAATATTTAAATTTTTATACAGTTTCAATTAAAAAGAGTAAAGTAAAGTACAGGCAATAAAGCCGGACGCACCACGGATATTCTTCACTCCTCGGGTCAGATACTCTTGGTGGGTTTGTAGAATTAAGATAATTAAGATGATTCTGAAAGAAAGAAGTTAACAGGTTAAAGAACAATGAGGGTCGTCATTTTCAACGCACTTACCAAACGACTGTTATTATTGTTTAAATATTATTAACTTCCTTCGTTCAGAATCGTCTTATTGAAGAAATTATTTATCATTTCTTCAAAATTATAAATACCCACCAAGAGTATCTGAGCCGAGGATTGAAGTATGTCCGTTTATCTATACTTTACTTTTTGGAAATAACTGATAATAATGAAATACCTATTCGGTGATGACCTGAATTGAATTTCTTTTATGCGAACGGCATTTTATAACAAACATAAGTTTGCGTTTCAATAATATTTAGTTTCTTCGTTTTGTTTCAGTCCAATTTATTCGTTTATGCGACTAAACGTAACAGACGAGGTCATATTATAGCCTTGAACGTTATGTTATCAAACACAATATAATATAGTAGGAGTACCCGAGAGACTTTATTATCCCGCCTCGCCTCGGCACTAACTTTCAAAGAAGTTTTGGATTATGCATAAGATCACTTTACGTTTAAGTCGTGTGTGACATCGTGCGCCGTCTATTATAATACTCTCTCCATCGGAAATCTATCATAATGCGTGTTTTATAATATTGAATTATTATCCATTCGCGTTGCACGAAAATTGTTTTTTTTTTTCTTTCATTCTTTATTATAAATTACCTAATTACACAAATTTAAAGTGTACAAAACTGGACGAGTTTCGACATTTATATGTACATTCTCGTATACACTGTCTGCGTATACGACACGGTGCCCCATAATTATATTTATGACCAGTGGCGCAATTAGTGGAGGGGTTTGGGGGTTGTGACCCCCTCCGGAATTATTTAAAGGTCCCCAAGTTCATGTGTTCAAGACTTGAAGCAAAATCATATGTATTCTATACTATAAATATTTTTATTTCTATATAAATAATTTGAATATCTCAAAAAAAGTTCTTTATCAATTTCAATCTGTAGTCATAAAAAATCACAGCTATTCAATTGTTGTACCATTGCAACTTAAAAAACTATCAATCCAAAATGGAAAATATCTTTTCATACTATTCCGTAAAATTTACATGAGTTTTTTAGGGCAGAAAATTGTATACTGGCTTATTCATATGTGTATCATTTGAGTTAATGTTGAATAACAAGAGTTTTAAATGTATGGTCAAAAGTAAATTATTCACAAAAATAATTAAATGTAAAAAAGATTTTTTTTTTATATTAATCGACTATTTGTTATATTTCAAAAATTTTAACGGTTTAAAATAATATTACTTTTACTGTTTCTATTAATTAAATATTCTGATTATTATTATTCAATAATTGAGTAATACAAGACAAATCAAATTGATGATTCCTTTTAATCGAATGCAACTGCAACATAAGCATGTGAATAATGTAATAATGACAATATATATATATATTACACTTGTAAGAATTACAACTATTAACTATTTAACGTCCTTAAGTACCACTGATACACTCACCGCCGATTATCACTAACGATCCACAGCAATAATAACGGTTCTACGCAGCAGCGCATTAAGGGTAGATTTATGGAGGTCAAAACACAATTCACGCCCGTTAGTGAGGACAAACAAATATATATTCTTCAAATATTAATTGCATAAATAGTTTCCAAAAGAAAAGTTTGATAATTGTATTGTAAAGTTCTCTTTAATAGCCAGTCCATATACGTAGATAAATTGTCATTGGTAAATGTTTTAGTGGACTTTTGAAATTGAACAACTTCTTCAAACAAACGAGGTATATTCCTTAAATCTGACTGTAAAATGTATTAATCACAATATTTGTAGCCTTATTCCCATTAATTTGATTAAAGGTGGAAGTCCAGATTTCTGTTAGTCGAAATACACTTCTTTCTCTCGTGCAAGTTTAAAGAGTCTTTAAACGTATTAATTTCCATTATTCACATTAACGGCAAATTGAATTTGAATCATCAAAAACCCGTGTATTATGCTTTTCACTTGACTATTCCGAGGAAATGCTACTAGGAAATTCAATTAAATCCTTGTAATTTATATATAAGTAATATTGTAACATATTGTTTATATAGATAAAGAATACTACACCACAGTACAATAAGTTACCACTTGTTAAGTTATTGTTTTTGTTTTTGTTCCTTTTTTTTTTAATAAATTGGTAAATACATTTATGCACTAGTGTTTAAATGTCAATCATGCATTTTTAACTTATGCGCTGCATTTCAAAAATTAGATCCCGATGCTAATTATTTAGTACTAAGTAAAAAATTACCAGTAAGAAAATTGTGAAAACATAAAAACAAGTATTTTTGAATTCTTATTTGTCACCGTCAGACACACTCTATAATATATTTATATATTTTCCAATCTAGATCGATTTTTTTTAATCAATACATTATATATTTTCCGTCCCATTATAACTGCGACTCCGGATTACATTCGTTTAAACGGACCCAGTAAGTCACGTATACCTAGTAAGTAAGTGCGTGTAAGCAATAAAATGTGTTATTTTGTAATTATTATTATAGTTGCCCAATTACCATTAATGACTTGAAATAACTTCCACGTAAATACTTGCTGCGTAAATTGTGTAATAATATATTAATATTATGTTCAATTATTAAACGAACTTATTTTAACTGAGCGCACTCGTGACGAGGCAATGTAATAATAATAATAATAATAATTATATATGAGTCTTGATGATCACGTTTTACGTTCAATCGGTAAACATGCACATTAATAATTATTAACAACGTATTTTAGACGGTTCAATAACGTAAAAAGAAACTATTTCGATACAATAAATTGCATTAATTCGTGTACACGGGAAAGTAGTAGTACATAAACTTTTAGATTATGAATGGAGCGAAGAAGTTTTTACAATGATGTTAATTTTTTTTTTTTTTTCTAATGACTACACATTTCCGTATAAAAATACTTGTCCAAAAGTTTCAACCAACAACTTTTTGAATCACGATTTGCCTTTAACATGGTAATTTATCGGAATTCTTAATAATTTTCTCAAAATTTCGGAAAAACTTCTCGAAATTTGACATAAAAGGCTTGAAAACTATCTCTTTTTAATGCAAACTTTATAAACATTTAAATATAGATAGACAATAACGTGAGAAATATTTTAGTGCAAGAAAATGTTGAATGTGTAAACACTTTTTTTCTAATCATTTTTTTTTTTTTTTTACTTTTCTTAGATAAAATTTAAATATAAAACTAGCCGAGTAAACAACAATTTTTTTTTTCTATTTTCAGTTTATAGCGGAATATAAAACTGGAGTTGAATAAAACAAAAAATTGTTTTTGTTATAATAACAAACTTAAATAAATTTTAAGTCTTGGATAATCTTCTTATTGAAGAAATGATTCGTTGTTTCTTTAAAATTTAATACACCCACCATCAAGAAGAGTATCCCATTCAAGGAGCGAGGAATACCCACGTTATGTCCGGATATTTTCATTAGCAGATTACCTGTATGGGCTGTGTACATACGTTACTGAATTCCGCGAAATCATTCGAACAAACTCCTACGCCGTTGACTGTGACGTTTTCGATCACCTCCGCAAACTGGTCACGTGAAAAGTAAGTTAACCGCAAACCCTTAGTTGATTAAATTTCTATAGTTGTCAATCTATCAGTGTGTGTACTAATTATTTCACATGTCGTAACTTTTCGTGTTGTTTGAACATACACCGAACAATAATAGTTGTATTTCCACCATAGAATAGGTGAAATCAGAATGGAAACTTCTGGCCGCCCGAATTTTACTCCGCCATTTTACGAAAGGGCTCATCAGGGTTTCCAGATAGCAGAAAAAAAAAATATTTACATTATTTATGTGATATTCGGCGACACTGTTTTTTCCAAAAACAAACCATTAAAATTTTTAATGATACACAGAATAGATATTATCACCAGGCCTTGGACACTTTGAAATATTATCAATAATTGGCGGCCATTTTGATGGAGGAAATATTATCATTTATTAAACTGTGATAATATTGTTGTGATATTTACTAAGACTAAATAATATTTACGTTGTGGGCATAGACATAATAACACATAATAAGATGAATGGACACAAGCATGAAAAGTGAGTCGTGAGTCATGACTTAAAAACGGGGAAGAACTGTCGATAAATTGACAAAAAACGGCAAATTTCCGAAATTTCCGTAAAAATTGAAAATTACTTTTTGACATAACTTCTAAAATAATGCAGCTAGGGACTTGAAATTTTCACGAACCACTAAAAATAGTTACGAGAACATTTAATAAAAATTTCAAAAAGATTTGATCAATTTTGAATTAAGTACAGTATTTTGAAAATTTCGGAAATTTCTCATTTTTTGTTAGTTTTTATGTAATAAAATTTTTGATTTTTGATATTAAGACTTAAAAATTTAATATGATCTCACTGACATATATGTCTAATTGATCTGAAAAAATATCAAAAATTTTAAAATTTTTTTTTCTTTTATTATTAACTTCCTTAGTTCAGAATCGTTTTATTGAAGAAATGATTTATCGTTTTTTAAAATTCAATACATCCGTCTAGAGTATCTCACCTGACGTGCGAAGAACATTCCGACGAGCGAAATACGCACACTTTTTTTTTATTCTTTTTCATGTGAGAATACTTGATCTGTGAGTATTGTGGAATAAAAGAAAATGAAGATTTGTTTAATAAATAATTTTGAACTTAATATATTTTATGATGTTAATTTATTTTACCTTTTTCTTTTATTATAAGTTATACATTGTTCACAAAATACATAATCCTTTTGAATTAATTTTATTGCGAGATGCTTTTTAATTTAAGAGAATTGTTAGATCAAAAATCGATTTATGAATAGTTACAAATTTTTCAGAACATAATTTTTTTTTGGTTTATATCCTGATTTTTCCTCCAACAAAATGGCGGATCAGTTTTCCAGACAACACTATGCTTCCTATGTAAATCCTTATCAGTGTCCATTCTGATTAATCTATTCTGTGTTATCACCTAAAAACAACCTAAAAAGTTAACGATTTTGTTTTGATGCCTGTCGGTAAACATCATCAGACGAGGAAAAACCTATTTTGTTTACTGACTTATATTTTTTGCGATTTTTATTATTTTCCACGTGTTTTTGTTTGGATTATTGACTATTTTGTTGTACAATTACATGTCAAAATGATGTATAACATCTCGCATAGTAGTACTAGTGGCATGAAATGATATTCCGGATGTCCGAGTAAACGAAATATATATAATTTATAATAATATGTTCTAATAAAATCCAAATTCACAGATTAACACCTAAAAAGCCGGACATACTTCGCACGATGGGTGGGATATTCTTGACGAGTGTATTGAATTTTAAAGAAACGATAAATCATTTCTTCATTAAAACGATTCTGAATGAGAGAAGTTAATAATAAAAGAAAAAAAATGTTAGAAAAATGTCCAAAATTTTCTTGCGTCAAAATCTTTCTCATATTATTTTCTATCTATGTTTAAATTTGCATGTAGTTTGGATCAAAAAATAATGGTTTCCGAGTCGTTTTTGTCAAATTTTGGGTAGTTTTTAAAAAAAAAAAAAAAAAAAATTGAAGAATTCAGAAATTCAAAAAATAACCTCTCTAAAGTAACATCTAGAGGTAAATCCGGTTTCAAAAAGTTAATGATCGAAACTTTTGGACAAGTATTTCCATACGAAAAAATGTACACAGAAAAAAAAAAATAAACATCATTGTAAAATCACTAGATTCTTCACTTCGTTCAGAATCTAAAATTGGAACTTATTTTGGAATAACTAACGAAAAAAAAAAAAAAAAACCGCGTTTAAATATATGAAAATTTGATGCCAAGTAGGTGGTACACACCGCTCCGTATTTCAGACATACTGTATATAATATTATGCTCGAGAATGGCTTATCCGTTATTCCTTGTATCCGGTTCCGGTGTACTATAGTATGTATAGTGGCGGCAGTCTTTAATCGTATTTGCGCAGTCACCATCAATTACGAGACGGGGGGGGGGATGGATCCCGGTACAATATTTCAATTAAAACGTTCGTATACCACCTACCTGCCCCTTAGTACTCGTCGGCCGCGGCATGCTAAAAGGTTAAACAATATACATATTATATCTATGGTGTATTGTCGTGTGTTTCGCGAAAATTCCCTCTAAAAATCAGATAATTACACCGGTGCGCCGTCGACTTCCGCGAACTCTTCTCGCACACTTCGCGCAATGTCGTATAATTAATATTCAAAACTTACTGCTGATGACAATAATAATTAAATTACTCCGTTGTGCACGCGGTTTGACACAAAGCCGTTTTCCTCCACAGATAAACCGAGACTTAGGTTCCTTTCATGTAGTATATAATATATATATTTTATAACGCACGCATTTGGAGAATACACACTGCCAATAGCAAAACAGTTTTAATCCGTACACGTGTCGTCAATGGAATGCTATTTTTATTGATACTCAGTTCGTTTTCGTCTCGACGTATCCGATTTCTTAATTATTTACAACGACATCTTGTCATCTTACATTCAGTCATCTCGTATGATGCGACTAGTTTCAAAACCAACTAAAAGATAATTTTTTAAAAATGTACTTTTTTCTAATTTTCCAAATATTCACACTGTATTACGTAGTCGGTAAAAATATTGAACGTCAAACAAGGCTGTATTAATCGACATCCGCTCTGGCAATAGTACTCAATTTTTTTCAATTTTCATGCAATTGAGTATTAACTATGATTAGGTTCTATTCGGTTATTATTTTTTACTATTAGGTAATAATATATACATAAAATTCAAAATGTTTTGTATTTCTTAAATTTTCCAGTGTTTGTTTCAAAATCACCTATCTCATAAAGTCAATTTCAAAACCAGCGATATGCTTAAATTCACAACAAAACATATTTTTACAAAATAAATTTTCACATACAATATGTGTACCATTCAAAGCTTTGATTTCATATTTATTATAAAATTATAGACCAAGTATTTTACGTTATTTTCGTTTTTTGTTGTTTCTGAAAAATTTCGACAATCGCTTATAGGTGATTTTGAAACTAGACGCCTCATATGGTATTAGTATTTGGGGTAGACCTTTAAAACTTATATCTCATTACTACAGGACACAAATAACTCGCTAATTAAATAAATACTAAAAAAAGCCGGACATGGCTCGCACGACGGGTGGGATTCTCTTGACGCGTGTATTGAATTTTAAAGAAACGATATATCATTTCTTCAATAAAACGATTCTGAACCAAGGAAGTTAATTATATAAAAAATAAATGAGATAAAAAAAATGTTAGAACAATGTCTCAAACTTTCTTTTCACATTTTCAAAATTTTCTTGCACCAAAATCTTTCTTATATGTTTAAATTTTCATTTAGTTTGGATCAAAAAATGGATGGTTTCCGGGTCGTTTTTTCCAAA
>JAIPRM010000998.1:21713-43929 GCA_025469315.1 Stegophylla sp. TES_Ste_2020 | reverse complement strand
TTTTTTCTTATATTATTAATTTCCTTTGTTCAGAATCGTTTTACTGAAGAAATGATTTATCGTTTCTTTAAAATTTAATACGCCCGTCAAGAGAATACCACCCATCGTGCGAAGTACACCCATCGTGCGAAGTATGTCCGGCTTTTTATGTCATTTTATGCATTTTTTTTAGTGCATTTTTTACATATTTTTAGGTCATCAAGTTTCAGGCCCTAATTATGATATACTATTATAAGGGTTTTCATCTTGGCACGCCCCCCCTAGAGAGACGTCACAAAATTTCAGGGGAGAGGTGAAAATATTCACATGAAACCACATTTTACCAAAAAACAAAATATTGTTTATGGTTATCTATATATATATTGTTTTTTTTTTTTTTTTGTAAGTAGGTATGCGATTATCGGTCGAATAAATATTTTTAAACAATTTTATTCATATTATTATCCAACACTAATAATTAAAATCATCAACCATGATGTATTTATGCAATATAAATATATATATATTGTAAATAACATATTAAAATTCAATCTTATAGTAGATGGAAAGGGGGCGTGACCTCATATAATAGTATAAAAGGGGGGGCATGAACCTCAAAAGGTTTATATTTCAAACAATTAATTTTCTAAAGTATGAGCAAAGTCTTTTAGAAAAATTTAGCGCCACAAAAGTTAACAAAAAAAGAAAAAGATCATTGTAGAACCATAAACTCCTTCACTCTGCTTGGAATATATTTTTAAACCGATTCTGACGTTCAGTATTCAATAAAATATAGATGTTTCAGATTCAGAGTGAAGCGAAAAAACTTGCGTTTCACAATGATGTTTATTTTCATTCGTTTGTATTTTTTTTTCTACAAACATTTTTTCGTATAGATGTATTTGTCCAAAAGTTTCGACAAGCAACATTTTGAAACCGGATTTGCCTCTAATTGGTACTTCAAAGGGTCATTTTTTGAATTTCTCAATTCTTCAATTTTTTTTTTGAAAAAGACCACCCAAAATTTGACTATCATTTTTTGATCCAAACTTTATGAACATTTAAATATAGATAGACAATAATATAAGAAACATTTTAGCACAAGAAAATGTTGAAAATGTGAAGAAGAAAAAATTTGGACATTTTTTTTTTCCTGTATTTATTAGATAAAAAAAAGTAAAATAAAGTAAAGTATAAGCAAGAAAGCCGGGCGCATACTTCAAACCACGGATATTCTTCGCTTTTCAGATCAGATACTCTTGGTGATCGAGTTGAAAATGATGACTATTATTGTTCTTTATATTGTTAACTTCCTCCGTTCAGAATATTCTTATTGAAGAAATGATTTATCGTTTCTTTAAAATTGAACACACCCACCAAAACTATCCCAACACCCGAGGAAAGAAGAATACCCATGGTGTAAAGTATGTCCGGAATTTTAAACTTGCTTTTAATAATGTTTAAAATATTTAATTATTAATGCTGAAATAATTGGAGAAACCAGTCGAATACAATTTAAAGGCCTTAAATATACATGAATGCAACTTCTCACACATTCGGGTATAATTTGTAATTATAATCAGGAGATTATTATGATGTGTTGACAAATATAAATTTATGTATTTATAAATGTGCACTAGGACCATTATGTGCTTAATTAATTGTTAAAATATTTTTTCAATGTACATAATAAATTGATAGTTATATTTTGCTGAATAATAAAATTCTTATTATTATTGCGATTAAATATTGAATTTAATCAAAATAAAATGTATTGATCCTCTTATAGTTACGATAAATGATTTCTTCAAAACATTTCTGAACTCAGACAATTTTACTTAAATTTTATAAAAATTATTGATGTTAGGTACCAAAAGACAAATTTTAAAACATGTATCTGCTTATTTTTATGTACAGAAATACACAAATTTATTTTAAAACATTTTTTCATCATTTATTCAAAAAATACTTAATCGTGACAATTATTAAAAAATATTGTTCATACCTACTTTATAAATAATTATTAAGTAATTAAAAAGTAATGATAAAATTGTATTTAATTTTTAAAAGATTATATTTTAAATTTTAGATTGTGAGCGAAGCAAAGAAGTTTATGGTTTTACAATGTTTATTTTTTTTTTTTTTTTGTCTTCCTGGAAACACTTTTTCGTATAGAAATACTTGTCCAAAAGTTTCGATTAGTAACTCTATTGATCCGAAATCTCACCTACATATGGTATACTTGACCTAAAAGGATCATTTTTCAAATTTCTCAATACTTTTCCCAAAAACAAAATATCATCAATCAAAAAATCACACAAATACAACAATGATCTGTGATTTATGAAAGTTAATTTGACGTCAAATGAACCAAAACCGTTCATGTTCATAAAAAATAAGAGCTTAGTTCACATTCAAGTTAAAGTTTCTTAAAAATTGAACGCGTTTGTGTCTAGTTGACATAAAATGAACGCATTCCTATGAACTCCTTCTTTTCCATCACTGGGATGGTATTGATCCATTACAAGTAACAACAATAACCTTTGTACTTAAATTTACAGTTTTTGGCATTTAGAATGAACCCAGGAAAATATTAATTTAACGATTTTATAATAAGATATTTAACAAAAACATTGTAATAACAATTATTACCAATGCGAATAATTAAGAAATAAATTCATTACATTTTGTTCTCCAGCAAACAAATTAGACTTAAAATCAAAACAGGATGAACAAGGAATGGGTGACCAATGATTTTAAAACTAGGTGGTGGAAGGAAATAAAGATATATTTATTTATTTAAATCATATAGAATAATTTACTTGGTATTCATCAAATTTTGTGTACATAAAATAAAAAATAAGTAAATATTTCACAAATGATTGAAAATTTAATAAAATATGAATAATAATAATTTAACTAATATCATATTTAAATCCTTATAAAAAAGCACGTTTTAAAAAATTATGATTGAAACATTGATTGTGACATTTCTACCTCTTGAGAACATTACTCAATAGATAAATTACAAAATTAAGGTCGTTTTTATTATTTGTCGAGAAAATAAGTGCACTAAAAAAATCATGAGTTTGAAATTATTCTACTAAATACTATGTTTTTCCACTAATATAATAATATAATGAATAATGTATACATTGAAGTTCTAAGAGAAAAATTAATGGCCACAAAAAAGTTTATTCACTTTCATGTAAGAGCTTACACTAAATACGGAAAACGAATATTATTAAAATGATAATAATAATAAGAATAATAATAATAAGACACTTAAAAAACTAACAGAATTTAGGACAAAAGTTCATTTAAAACATTAACTTAAAGATATTGTTATTGATATTAGGACTTAAAACATTCTAATGAAATAGTATGCGCTGATGAGTACAGGCAAAATTCCAACGACAACAGCAGACGATCCACTACCAGCGTTCTTGCATTCTGACGGAGAATCTGATTCAGGTATCGAGTCACAAATAACTTTGAATAAATTATTCAGAGACAACTGTTGAGTTTCTTCTGTATATTTCTAAAACAATAAATAAATATCGCAGTTAGTGTTAAGTATTACATATGTTAGTGTGTACACATATTATGTATGTATCAAATTTTTGAATACCCCGTTTATTAAGATTTTGGGTACAGTCGTGACATTGTTTTCACGAGCCTTTTGCGAATAAATTTCCAACTTTGGCAAAATAGAATTATCGGCAGCACATGTTTTGATTGCAGCAACGACTTCATTTTCGAGGTTACTGTTTTTGCCACACTAGAATATTATAGTTAAATAATAATTGTAAAAAATAAGTCAGAAAAATAATTGGAATATTAAAATAAGAGAACATAGTTTTAATTAACCCTAGTAAACTTGCAGTTTTTGATAACATAGATTAAAATGACCAAGTGATTTTTTGTTTATTTTTATGATTCACTGATAAATTTATTTATGTAATTCATTCAAATCATACATAATTTTTAAACCTACCATAGCTTTATGGATACTTTAAGTTATTATAACATATTATGAGTTTTGACTTTGAAGTAAAGGAGCAACAAAAACTTCTTAGCAAGAATAGATGTTTTCTAGCAAGTTAATTCATATTTATATGAGATTGTTATTATTATACATGTACACGATATGAACAGTAAAATTATGTATAAAATTATTTTTTGGTAGTACTCGAGATTTGGTTTTACGTTTTAATATAAATTTTAGTTTGTAAACAATATCTTAAAAATGTTTTCAAAATATAAATTTACATTCTCAAATGTAAATCAAAAATTAAGCTTCAACAAAATAGTACTTATTAATTTAAAATAATTAATTAAAAACTAAATCCAACAAAGTTTCAAAATTATTGTTTTTTTTATGAAAACAAAAATCAACTTGTAACTAATAATTAAATTATATTTTTATTACCTGCCGACTTTCATTTAAATCAATTGCAGGTACCTAACATTTTTGTATTAAACTGTTGATGTAACACAAATCATTATTTTAAATAAAAAACTTAAATTATTTAAATGAAAGTTAACTTACACAGTCTTTGTTATTTAAAATTTAGAAATTGAGTAAAATAAAAAGAATTTCTGATAGGGAAATTTACAGCATTTTTTTTTTTTTTTCTTAAAAAATCAAGAAGTTTTAAAGCACCAATGTTATACATATGAATTTATTTATGATTGGAGCAAACATGCAATTATAAGTGGATGGAAAGAATAAAAATCAAATCATAACTATGAAATATAATAATTAAATCTTCAAATACCAAATTTGTAAAGTATAAATTTATTTTAAAGATTAATTTTTTAAAATGATGCAATTCATTATAAACAACTAATCAACTAAATAAGATTAAATACCAATTCAATTGGAACAGATTTTGGAGTTTTGAAACCTTCGACCAAAGAACAATTCACAAATTTCAAAAGTTTTTCACTGTCTTTAATATTTTCAATTCCACAAGCATGTACTTTATCAGCATCACATTCTCCATCACGTGGGCACGTTATATTATAATGTCCATCTACTTTTGTAATCTAAAACAAATAAGGTACACCAATAATTTATAATTAGTTATCAGTGGTGGACCTACAGGGGTAATTTAGCAGTCACATCCCCCCCGTAGATTAAAAAATAGATTTTTGCACAAATCACCCATGTTGTTAATTTTTAAATGAAGTGTTTATATATATAATATTTGCATAGCTATTTTATATGATACTCCCCCTCATATGAGAAAATTCTTGAGCCGCCACTGTTAGTTATACAATAATTACATATTTAAAAATTATAATTTTGAATTTTACTTACATTTCCTTGAGCAAATGGATAAAATAACACACTAATATATTTGTGTAACTTATCATCTACTTTAGTCAATTGGTTTTGAACAAAATCAACTGAATCTTTGCATAACGCTTCATAGAACAGATCAATTTGGACGGAGTTTGCCTGTAACAATATTAAAAATGAGCTTATTGTAAATATAAATATATTATTTACAACAAACTTTTAATAATAAAAAATGTGTGTATACAATATTAACAAAGCAACTGAAATGCTGAAAAATGTAAAAACATTATTATAAACCTCTCACAACTGAAGTGATTAAGAGAAACACTAAAAAAAAAAAAAAAGGTATCCATAATGTATTTAAAAGCTATTAAGAACAAATGATAGTTACTAATATGCTAAAAAATTAAAATATATATTTAAATGTCAAGATCTGTATATTTTCTCAATTATAGAAGAATATCTAATATAAAATAGAAGTCTATATTTTGTATGTATGTTCAGCATATTTCAAAAAGTACTCAATAGATTTTAGTAGTTTTCACTAATGGATTAGCAGAGTCTTGGGGAAGGTTTTAATGTATAGTATTACGTCTTAAAACAAAATTATTAATTTGCCAAAAATAATACAAATGTAAAAAAAGTGTTCGCAACTCGAAAGTTTTCTTTGCTCCTTGAGTGGAATTCCCTTGTTGGAATTTTAAAGAAATGATACCTAAATAATTTCTTCAATAACACAATTCTAAGCGGAGCTTCATTTTTGTCAAGACAAAATGTTTTTCATATTATTGTCTACCTAAGTTTAAATTTTCATGAGGATTGGATAGAAAAGATAGTTTCTGAGTCTTTTTTTGACAAATTTTATGTAGTTTAGTTCTTTCTCAATTTTTTTCTAAAAATTGAGAATTTTGAAAAATGGCATCTTTAAAGTACCATCTAGAGGCAAATCTGATTTTGAGAAGTTGCTTTTTAATGATTATTATTGTTCTTTATATTATTAAATTTTTTCGTTCAGAATCATTTTCTTGAAGAAATGATTGATCATTTCTATAAAATTCTCTACACACCCACCAAGAATGTCTGACTCAAGGAGTGTAAAATACCCGTGCAACGAAGTATTTTAAATTCAACACATACCTATGCTCTTGAGATTTATTATCGACTTTAATATAAACAATTGCTAATTTATATTATAAGGAAGAAGAGTTTTAAACACGATAGGATAAACATTTTAATTTTCTATTGGTACTCTATTTAACATTAAAAAATTAATATTATTATAACATAGAAATTGTGACTCTTACCTAATTATATGAGAGTAAAAAGAGTAAAAAATATTATTAATATTAATGTTATTACTATGGTAAATATACACTACAAGTAATTAATTAAGTATTAAATAGGTACTTAATTCTATTGGTCAAGGATTTTGAGTTACACCAACTCCACTGTATTGCTATTTTTTAAAACCTAAGATTATTAATTAATGTAATCGTTGTTATTTACATTATTATTCTTCAAGTAATTATGATGTTGAATACGAATACAGACTTAATGATAATCTTAAACAAGTGCACCAAATGTGTGTCTATTGTGTACCAGAAATTGAAATTATCTGTGGTTATACTTAAAAGGAAAACATGGTAATTATATGTAGTAATACTTAAAAAGACTACAGTATAAAAACAATACATAAAATATACCTATGTATATACAAAATATAAATTTTCCACTTCGTTTTGTTTTTCTTGTTAATATATTGTAAATGAAATGAATGCTCTTATTCACTTATACAAAACATAATTTTGTAAAACTAACCTTAAATGATTACGTTTTATGAAAATGAAATTTTACATTTTGTATATTAACATTTGTAATCTATATGTATGTATCAATGTGTGTGTGTGTGTGTGTGTGTGTGTGTGTGTGTGTGTGTGTACACTTTGTTTTGTAATTTAAAAATGTATTAAATGACATTAGAGATCAAATTTCTATTTTAGATTCTGAACGAAGTGAAGAAGCTAGTGTTTTTACAATGATGTTTATTTTTTTTTTCTGTGAACACTTTTTCGTATGGATTTATTTGTCCAAAAATCTCGATCAGTAACTTTTTGAAACCGGATTTGCCTCTAGTCGGTACTTAAAAGAGGTCATTTTTTAAATTTCTCAATTCTTAATTTTTTTTTTTTTTTTGAAAACACAACACAAAATTTGACAAAAAGAGACTTAGAAACCACCATTTTTTAATTCAAATTTTATGAAAATTTAAACATAAATAGACAATAATATTAGAAATAATTTGGTACAAGAAAATTTTGAAAATGTTAAAAAAAATTTTTGGACATTTTTCTAATTTTTTTTTATCATTTAATTTTTAGATTCTGAATGAAGTGAAGAAGCTAGTGTTTTTACAATGATGTTTATTTTATTTTTTTTCTGTGTACAACTTTTCATATAGAAATACTTGTCCAAAAGTTTCGATCAATAACTTTTTGAAACCAGATTTGCCTCTAGATTGTACTTTAAAAAGGTCATTTTTTGAATTTCTCAATTCTTCAATTTTTTTTATGGAAAAAACTACCCAAAATTTGACAAAAACGACTCGGAAACCAACATTTTTTGATCCAAATTTTATGAAAATTTAAACATAGATAGAAAATTCTATAAAAAAGATTTTGGCGCAAGAAAATTTGGAAAATGTGAAAAAAAATTTTGGTCATTTTTTTTTCTTATATTATTAACTTCCTTCGTTCAGAATCGTTTTACTGAAGAAATGATTTATCGTTTCTTTAAATTTTAATAAGCCCATCAAGAGAATACCACCCGTCGTGCGAAGTACACCCATCTTGCGAAGTCCGCCTTTTTTTTTTAATTTACCAAAAATCCATAACATAATGTTATACAGACAGTAAACAAATTTAAAATTTTATGTAATAGGTACTATTTAAATATTATTGAGGTTATAATTTTACTATTATACTACGAAACATAAATAATCATATAAAACATTAAAATCATAATTTGTAAAAAGGCTGATTATGTGCTAATTTCATACAGAAAAATTTTTCAGATAGGTAAAGGTATTGTTCAATTATTATGAAACAATCCAATCTTCACTGGATTACATCAATATTTGCTCCCCCCCATCAATAGCTTATACAATTATGTTTAAAATGAAATATTTTTCATTGTTCCACATTACAATGAAAAAAGTTCAATGCACTAGTGACTAGACTGTACAAACATTGGGGTCTAATAAAAATATCATATGACATTAATAACATTAATCTCATTTTCACGTTATGATATAAATTCAAATTTTAAAAAACATAAATAATTTAAAACCACATTTAAAGAAAATAACGATATACAAATCATTTTGAACAAAAGACGAGTTCATTTTTTAGTTTTATAAAATGTAACAGACATGCAACGAGTTCATTAAAATAGGTGAAGTTTACCAGTAATTGATTATTTCAATAAATAACAGTTGAACTAATATAATATGTTGTATGTCACCATTCCTATTATTATAATGGTTTTATTATTTATTGTTTTTTTTTTTTTTTTTTTTTTTTTTTAATGACCTATTTTAATGAAATAAATTACATATTCTTAAAATATACATGTAGATATACAATAATGATTGCATTCATTTATTAGAGTTACCTTACATTCGGAGTAAAACCGTGATTGAGGGGGTATTTTTATGTCCTTATGTATTCTTGAGTTTTTACTTTCCTAAATGATTCAAATTTCATGGACACATTTTTATTGACCAATTTTAGACAGAAATCAATTTTCAGAAAGTTGCAATAAAGTGAATGCTGTGTGAGTACATCGTCATGAAGAGTCAAGAAACGGTGGTAGTGAATAGTTATTTCAGGCATATATTAATATACTAGAACGGGTTTTTAAGTACAATAAATGTCTCATATGAAATATTAAAATTGAAATAAATCCATAAGCATTTTATTGTCGAACTGGTTTAACCACTGAATTAAAAGCGAAATCAACAGTTTATTACAGACATATGCATAACAGTATAAATACATACGTTTTTTCGAGAATGTTTTTTAATATAACTGCCAGGATACAAATTTTTATCAGCCATTCATTTCCAAATAAGCACATCTTTTTTTTTCCTCTTCGCGATCTCTATACATGAACAACGAATATGAGACAAGTAAAACATATATTTAGATGTAAGGGGTGACACAAAGTACTGTCTCGTTGCTAGTCTCATCATAGAGATATATGAAGAAGAGAGAGAGAGAGAGAGAGAAGTCCAAAAAGATTTACAACACTGATACCCTAACCTAACCGGTTGATGGGTGTGTTGAAAATGACGACCATTATTGTTCTTTATATTATTAACTTCCTAATGAAGAAATGATCTATTGTTTCTTTAAAATTCAACACATCTACCAAGAACATCACACCCGAGAAGCGAAGAATAACGATGGTGCGAAGTATGCCAAGTCTTTTTTAAATTTGATTCGATAATTCAATCACCAAAAATTTACAACTGATATTTATTACAATTGAGTGATTTATTTTTATACGATACGAATAAAAATTGACAAAAAAAAAAAAAAATAAATATAAAGGTATTAATTTATTTAGATTTACATATAGAAAATACAGCTGGTATTAGCATCACTTCAGCGGGTAAAAATAATTTTCCTTCAAACAGTTTCTTACAACAATAACACGAATCAGGAATGAGAAAAGTTATGAAACTGTAAATGTTTAATTGCGTCAATCATCTTATGTGTGTCTGTATCCAAGATAATACAAATAATCAATTTAAATTCAAGTTACGATTATTTTCCTCTTAACATCTCCATAATTATTTTAGTAACAAAAGTGCGCATATCGTCATTTTAAGCATATTTTATGTCTTATTGAAAACATTGCTGAGAAATCGTTATGGTTCAACAATAAAATTTATAAAACAAAAATAAATAACGGTTTAAAACGCTTGTAGGAATTTAATATTTGTGTTTCTGTTGCGGTTACTAAGTGAAACGGACATTTGCTAAAAACTGCACACAGTCACAGGGAATTTTTCTGTTCTTTCGAAAAAAACAGTTCGTTACTTCATTTTGAACTGTAATAATAATTTAACGATTCCCGTTTAGTATAATTACGCGTTTTATATAATATGGTCGCAGGTATACTTTTTATCGTGTACCTAGGAATAAGTATGATGTATATTTAGTAAATTTTCATTCGCGTTCCGATTCACGGTAGTTATTAATATATTTATAAAATTTTTTTTTTTTCTATTGCTTTGTTTTCGTTTAGAGTTGCGGAAAAGGGTACTTGAGTGGCGTGCACAAACAACGAGCAGCGAGTCGAACGCATTTCAGAAAAATTGGCGACTGGCGTTATGCCCACCACCAACCTTCTCCTAACCCTTGCTGCCCCGCCGCCGATCCACCACCACCACGGTCGGGCGGCGCTGGAGGGGGCGTAGTATTAGTAGTAGTGCACAGTATTATTATAGAGGTGCACGGCGGCCGTTTTTGTTCGCTTACCGCATATATTATACCAGAAATTCAATAGGGTTAACGTCGGCGCGGCGATGGCGGTGACTGCTGCTGTAGCTGCGACGCGACGTCTGGTCGTTCGCTGCAAGGGGGTGTAAAGGGGTTCGGGAATGTTTTTTTTTCCCTCCCCCCATCACCCCGCGACCCTTAATCGTCGGCCGCGCGACTCGTAGGCCCGTCGTCTGCGCGACCCAGACTGGTCGGCGGGGGTGAGCAGCAGTGACGCGGGGAGGGAGGGCCCGCACGCCGTCTGGACCGTTTTATTATTTGAGTGCGAAATCTCTCTTCCTACCACCACCACCATCATCATCATCCTGTTCCCTCCCTCCCGCGGACACCTATCCATTAACCGCACTTCCCCTCTTCGTCGCCCGACAATTCGCACACACCGTCAGCAGACAGCAGACTCTGCCTGCAACCCCCTCCCCCCCATTTTCCACAGTCCCGGAGACCCCGGGGCTTTTTACACACTCGATTTCGAAACTCCCGACGCCGCCGTTCGTATGAATACCCGATTTCGCAATACATATTGTAACGTTACCCGCGGTGTGCGTGTGTGTGTGCATAGTGTACGATTATAATATATTATTATTATTATATTATTATTACACTGGCGATGTGACAATGAAAACGTATTTTTAACGACCGATAAAATGTCCGTTAGAAAAAAGAAAAAAAATATATTAATAATAATAATAATCCCAGACGCCGTTGTACAATATAATGCATATTGTATAATACGCAGTGTATTGTATGCGTACTACCAAGATGGAAAAAATACTAAACGCATTGTAATACGAACACGTGCGTCGGGGCCCGGCCATGACCGCTGCAGGGCCCATATTCCACTTCGTTTTTTTTTTTTTTTTTCATTTTCTTTTAGTGCCTCGTGGCAAACAGAATTATTATTTTAGAAATTCTAACAGCTCTCCATTATCAATCAACGTGTGTTCGTCGTTCATCTGTATACGATTTTTTAATAACAGACCAAACTTTATTACTCTGTTTCTAGGTCCGATTCGATGATGATGATACACACTACCAAGTGGACCTGATAAAAATGTAAAAGAGCGGATTGTGACTGGAATATTAATGCTGCTGTAAAAATTTTGCGAAATCACTCGAGTATTTTTTCAACACCGTTAACGGGGAACTCAACCATATTGGCTGGAAATGTCAATGAAAGGTGGTACGGAAATTTTTTGTGTACAATATAGTTGAAAAATGACAAGAATTCACAGAACAAGTGGTGACCACTATTAAAATTGTATATCATTAAAATAATTATTTTGTAAATTATATCTGTACGTTTTTGTAGCTTCTTTCTTAAAATATTGTTTCAATTTTCATTCGAGACTATAGTAAGAAATTATGTTAAATAATATATTTATATAATATAATATAATTACATAGGTACATGTCATATTATGTAGTTAATATATTAATATTTGGGATAATATAAAATTATATATTGATAAGAATTGATGATGATGAGTGAATATCTCAATCTAATCTAATCTAAATCAAAATATAAAATAAAATATTTGTTTGCATGAGACTAATAATTTAACTTAAAATCAAAATTTACTTGAACCACAGTGTGGTTTATATAGAACTAAGATATAGTAATAAATAAAGTAGTAGGTACATGTCCTATTCCTATATTGTAAGAATATAAGTAATGAGTAATGAGTAATGACAAATTACAATATATTACCATTAATGATATTATCTATCCTGCTCTCGGAAATTCTATAAATTTCTACCAGACTACGATTTTTTACCAATAAGTTCCAATATTAATTAAAATAATAAATATCAAATATCAATATTTGTGCGTATTAATGTTCTTTTGATAAACACAATTTTACGGACACTGGTGACTGTCCCGCTAAATGAACTTATCAATTATTATTTTATTTTTATCCAAAATTTAATTAATTTAAGTCACTAGACACAAAAGATCACAAAATTCTTGAAATAGTAAATATATGAAAATAAAAAAAGAGTGAACTTCGCACCTTGGGGTTTTCTTTGCATTTCAGATGGGATACTCTTGAAGGTGTGTTGAACTTTAAAGAAACTATAAATCATTTCTTCAATAAAATGATTCTGAGTGGAGCTTCAACTAATACATAATAATAATTATATCAGTTTTGAAGCATTGAATTGAAATACTGAACTAAAAATTATTTTGTTAAAATAAAAATAAAGTAACGCCCAAATTTTTTTTTCATATTTTCAAAATTTTCTTGCGCCAAATATTTTTTATATTATTGTTTATCTATGTCCAAATTTTTACAAAAACAAAAAAAAAAAAACTGAAGAATTGAGAAATTCAAAAAATAACCTCTCTAAAGTACCGACTAGAGGTATATCCGGTTTCAAAAAGTTGTTGATCTAGACTTTTAGACTATTAGATCCATACGAAAGTTTCCAGAGAAAAAAAATAAAAAAATAAATAAACATCATTGTAAAAACATTAGCTTCTTCGCTCCACACAGAATGTAAAATAATAAGATAGTCGGCATTTTGTTCTCAAAATAATAAAATTCCTGAAAAATGTATGCTTTTCGTTTACGTTTTCCTCTTTATTGAATATCAATTGTTTTCCTCTTTATTGCATATCAATTGTGTTACGTTATATTATTATACTATCCGTATTGCGTTTCAATAAGATATTTATTGTTTGCTATTACATTATCCGATTTCTGATTTAGTTGTTTATAGTTAACTGTTACGTTTTCCGTTATTGATTTCAATCGTTTTTTGAATCGTTTAACGTTAAAATCATAACACAGTCATAAGATCGTTTTGAAGCCCTGACTAATACATTTAAAGGTCAAGTGATTATTAACTATAAATAACATCTAATAGGTAACAACTATACAGATATTATATCTGTTTAACCTCATTACAATGTAATCTAATAATTTTTTGTCAGTACACACAATATTTTTAAGATTCTAAGTAAAGTGAAGAAGTTCGTAAAATTATAATAATTTTTTTTTTATTTATCTTTTGTGGAAACACAAAATTTGCAGTCCTAATATACAAGGAAATACATACACCCTCTTTTTTTGGCCGTAAAAATGCAAAACTTGGTTTTTTTAATATTCCAGTTATAAACATTACACAGACTGTGCCAGTACGATTTGAAAAATATAATATCTTCTTTTGTTCTATTAATATTTTTTAACATTTTTTTTGGAAAATTATTAATACAGCATTACGCTACAGCAATAACGTAATTTTTATACTACACTTTATTGATGCTTTGATCTAATAAAGGTTAATCTATACATTTTCTACGATTTTTTTTAAGTTTGCAAATGATTTAATTATATTGTTAAATAAGTCATATCAGTCATACCACTAAATGACGTCACAATATTATCACGATTATGAAGTATTTGACAAAGTTATTAAATTATTTACAAACTTAAAAAAGTCGTAGAAAATGAACGGATTAACCTTTAATGGAGACTTTAGCACCAATATTTTTTTGAAAAATCAGGTTTACAAAATGGTTATTTTGAATTTTTTCTTTAACTGTAGTATAAAATTTCAAATAATACTACGTTATTTCTGTACTAATAATTTTCAAAAAAAAAAAGTTAAAAATTATTAATAGAACAACATTTATTGCATTTGTCAATTTGTACTGGGACACCCTGTACATCGGTCTAAGACATTTTGGCGCGAGTACATTTCTGCGTTAACACTCGCATTATTTATATATTTTTAGAACTGGAAATACGATAATGATGTTCCGATATCATTGAATAGAAAATAACCTATCTGCTCAATATCTAAAACCAAAAATGTAAAATCAAAATACTACTTCAGTCGAACCTTTTCTCGAATATTTTTTTAATAATTTCCCCAAAAACAAAGAAAATTCACCGACAATTTGAGTATAAACGGTAAAATATGCAGTAAACGAAGGACTTTCATATGTATTTTTCTAATGAAGTCATAGCTTTAAAACTAATATGATTATAATCTTGAAATTTTCCCATATCAATAAATTTATATATACTTACTAGATGTTCAACAGAAGTGGTAGTAATGAACCATATTCGACGCACTGTCATTAGATATTATCTAATTAATATCAGATAACCTATTTGACACCTTTTGATACAGCCTTTACTACGGCTCCTATAGCAACGCCAAAACGTCCGGATCAGGTTATAATAATATATTTATATACGTTTTATAAAAACTATGTTTTTCATAATTTTTTTTTTTCAAATAACAACCCCTATTTTAACTACAAAATTATATAAAGGTTATTTTTCTGTGAATTTTGGTATATTGAAATCAAAATTTGAACGAGTAGTTTTTGAATTTTCGAAATTTAAGTATAAAGAATAATAGTCTCTTGGACACATTCACTTACCAACGAACCAACATATTACATTAATCTACACAAACTTTATCAGAAGTATTTAATCAAAACAAACAATCATTGATATTTACGCGATTATATTTTTTACAATATTACGAATTAATCATAGGTTCATAATAATTACGTAATACTTTGATAACAAAAATATGTCTTCAAGAAACAATTATCCTTAATACTTAAATATGAATAGTTCAAAAACTACTCGTTCAAATTTTGATTTTAATTCATCAAAATTCACAGAAATATAGCCAGAATAAAATTCCATATTTAAAACAGGAAGTTAATATTTGAAAAAAAAAAGAATAAGACATCTTTAAGGTGATATGAAAAAAGTACGTAAATAAGTATATTATAATAACTCGATCACAAAAAAAAAATTCTAATTTTTGCATTTTTACAACCAAAAAAGGGGTGAACATGGCTAATGAATCACCCTACATAAAACTAGTAATTTTCATCAAAACCTAATAAAATATTTAATTCTTCTTTCTTAAATGGCAGGTATTTTCTTACACTTCCCCCCCAAACAAAAAAAAAAAAAACCACTACATATTAATTTATCTTAGCTGAGCCGAAATCCTAATCCACCCTGGCTACACATTATCGTTTTTTAACAAAATTATACCAGTATTTGTTTGAACGAATGATTTCGACTAAACTGGCGGACAGTAGTAAACTATCGTAACTAGTATTTTTACTACTTGACACATTTCAGCGTTTTTAAGCACGTAAGTGCATGCATATTTC
Organism: Stegophylla sp. TES_Ste_2020; assembly: GCA_025469315.1. NCBI lineage: Eukaryota > Metazoa > Arthropoda > Insecta > Hemiptera > Aphididae > Stegophylla > Stegophylla sp. TES_Ste_2020. The sequence goes on along the minus strand of JAIPRM010000998.1, from coordinate 27,926 downwards.
GATAGTATTTACGGCGTATTTACAAGAATGGTCCAAGGGTGACTGGACCCCTTCTCCTCAAAGCTAAAAAATTTAAATCAGACAAATGATCCTGCAATGACTTAAGTAATAGTAAGTATAAAAATTACATAATGCATCGAAGGGGAAGTAGGAAGGGTCCAAAAAGGAGGGTACCTTTTAAATTCTGAGTAGATCCCTCACAAATTACGATCTTAATTATTTATACAGTAACGTTAGTAACCATTTTACATTTTGAACCCCCCCTCCCAAAAAAAATTTGAAAATACGCCATTGTACGGACCCTATAGTTACAAGATTAGTGACAGACTATTACATAATACAAATAGGGTACTTTTAGTGACTTTTAATTGAAAAAGTGAGCAAATAGCAGCTCTGTAATTGTACAGAACCAATGATATCAAATCGGAAGTCACTTTAACTAAAATTTTGTTTTATTAACTATTTCTAAGTAACACACACACACACACACGTTGAAATATTCGTAATAATGGTTGAAAAATGAATATGTGTATAATATGCGATATTTTAGATGCACATGCAATATTATTCATTTTAAACTCGACAATATCTAATAGAAGTGGATTTGAGAGGAGAGATTTCTACGTTAAATGAAACTGAAAGCTGATTTTTCGATCGTGATCAGAAAAACTTAAATTTTAAAAATGTTGAATACACCTCGCTTGTTTTAGTTTTGATTATTAGAAAAAACTGTATCATTTAATTTTTACCAGTATTGTAACGAAAATTTACAATAGACAGCAGGCTGTACGAACGACAAACGGTTTAACTATTAAAATTTGTCTAAATAAAATAACAACTAAGCGTACATCTGTGCGGTAAATGTGTCCGTGTTATTGTAATTTATAAACGTTGTACAAAAATTCACAGTCAAAACTAAAAAAACTTAAAAACTTTGGTACCAAGTATTAGATAGGTCCTAAAACAAAATTCATAACTTATCCATAATGTAAATTCAAAAATTTTAGAACGAATTTGTCTTACTCTTCTTCCTTTTTTTTTAAATAGATATTTACATAATATTATCAAATAACAAATAAATTATGTTTAAACCATTTTATTTCAGTTTAATTCAAACAGTCTTTGATGTAAAACTATTTTTACTGATAAACCTTTTACATTAAAATATTATGTACTGACATGTTAAACCATAAAAGTAAACACGATGATTTTGCATGGACACATGGCCTCAAGCAAATATTGTCAGTCAATTGTAATTGTTATCATTCCTATGCACAAGTGTTTCTAGGAAATGTTAACAGCCGTTGATCGTTAAAATATTTACAGTATCATACGAATAATATCCGTATAAAATTATAATGAAAAAAAGAATTTAATTATATCGAATAAAATTAAGAATATAACCAAGTTATTATAATTTTCTATAGTTGCAATAAAATATTTACAAGTTAAGATATAACGAGAAAAATAAAATTTAAGTTTATATTAAGGTTTCCTCCCAAAAAATGCATCACGTTTTGTGCGTCAATAAACAAAATTATTTACAACAAATTACTGTAATTATCCTTTGTTGATATCAATTTGAATTTTATAGAAATAATACGTCTCTGGGAACTAAAAATATGTATAAATAATATTTATCTAATGAAGTAATGAATTACCACTTATTTCTCTGTTAATCATTCCTATCGAAATATGTTTGAAATTCAACAATTCAACGAAGCACAGAAACACAGCTAAAAAGTTTGGAAACCACTGGTTTACACACACATACAGTTCCTAACAGTTGTTTTATTTTTTTCACTCAATTTATGAACATTCTTTATAACTGAAAATTATTAACGTTATAGCTGAAATAAACACAATATTATAATACATAATCATTATTATAATATACAAACATATCATTTGTGAGCCAACTTCGAACAAAATATTTTTAAATAACTGACGTTATCTTAAAACACAGCTATAAACAGCCATAATTCAGTTTATAACTAACAGATGTATTTTTGGTACGTAGACACAATTCTTTATTATAATTTTTATCTACATTGATCCTTGGTTTCGGATCATTAAACGACTATGATTGTTCAAAAGGGACAGAAGGTCATAACAGAAAAAAACCGAAAAGTTATCTTTTCACCATGTAATATAATTTTATTTTATCAGACAAGGGTATTTCAAAAACTAGTTATTTTTTTTTACAAAACAAATGTAGGAGCCGGGAGACAGGGACTTTACATTCAGTACCGAAACCACACCGCGATATTAGATAATTTTGTTGTGTAAATAAACAACACTGTGAATTCAATAGAGAGAAAAACAGAGGAATACTGTAAAGCACGTATAATCCTAGGAGTGGGTACCTAAACGTAACATAACGTACAATATGTAGAGTATATTATAGTGGTATGCCATAAGAAATATGGCCCAATCACAAATTAGAGCTCCTTTCAAATGCAAATCATCCAAGAAATCTCAAGTCAATTTGGGTCACGATAGTCACAATATGTATACGTATCAACCCGTGAAGTAGTGCATATGCACGTCTAGTGTCAAGTGACCATATTATTTGTCATTATTCATTATATTGTGTCGAAGAGGGAATGACAGGATGGATTAGTGCATACTCAACCAAGGGATCGATTTCTGAAGGTACTTCCATAATCACGTGTATAATAGTGAACACAGGATTTGTGATTAAAACCATATCTCGAATCCTTCGATTCATTCGAAAACAAGAAGACTAATTTTTATCAATGGTAATCTTCTCTGTCATACAAAGACTAAGGTCCTACTTGTAAAACTATCGATTAAACCACGTATAAAAAATAAATGTACTATCCAATGCTAAAATCCGAGTAAAACTTAATAATAGAAATTATGAAATAAATAATTTAAACAGCAGTATTAATCACGATTCACAACGTTCAAAACATTTTAATTTACACTTAAAATTAAGAATAATTATTACTTAGGCACAAGCATACAAATGAAATTTTATCATACCACAAACGAAATATGTTTATTTTTTTAATAGATATAAAATATATGGAAATATATCTAACACTTTGCAAATATACCACCAAAGGTACAAGTTACAAATTTTGTGACTTCTGAGTACGTTGACTTAAATGGTTTTTAACACATTTTTAAGTAGCGTATGTGTTTCTCATCTAAAACAAATAAACTAAAAAATAATGTATTCGAAAACACGTACAATGGCGTTAATTACACAGCGGGGAAAAGTGTATTCCGGTGCGATGGGAACATTCCAGGTGACTTCGAATAATTAAATTTTGTTTTTACGTACCTACCTACCTAAGTATTTAAATAATACTGTCGTTCCAAAACTTTTATAGGTAGTAAATTCGAAGACATTAAAATGAAAAATTTAATCTTGTAATCCTTTCAACGTGGATGATGAAATTATTATACAACAATTAAATACGATAATAATATACTAATTTGTTTAATGGTTTAAATACAAACTCTTGAAGAATATTGCTGAACATAATATAAAACGCTGTAGTAGTAAAATTATTTACTATACATATTAGTCACTAAGGATTGTTTTACACTAAACAAACCGTTGAATTCTTCGAATAAAGTCCAAAAAGTTAAAAGAAGCGACAATCGATTTGTGAACGAGTAAAAAGTTATAAATTATAAAAGTTACTAAGCTATGTATATATTCATAAATAAACAATAATTAATAAATTATAAATTCGTAGTGTTTACTTAATTTATTGACGTCTGAGAGGTATGTAGGTACTTTGGATATTAAATAATTCGTTTGACCATAAACAATAAACGAAGATTCCCTGGTAGGCTTCATATTTAATAATAAAATTGTTAATCAAACATGTGAATAAAATATAATACAAATATAATAACCATTATAATATAATTTTTAGTTATCATTCAAAAATCCACTCAATAATTTATGAGACTAGAGTAGTACTTAATGACTAAATATAAAATGAATGTATACAATGTGTTTTACAATATCAATAAAACAAAAATATTATGTATGATGTTTTTTTTTTCAAGAGTTCATGTGTACACTGTTTATAAGATAACTTTAGGCCTATAAGGAATCCAAACATAATTACTAATTATTAGGTACCATGCCAGCACAATTATCAGCAAATATAACATTATTATTCATTATTGCTATGACAGTTGCAAGCCTCCATTCAAGAACTCGTCGTCAATGAAAATTATATAATCATTTCCCCATGAGCAGACATTTGAAATTTTACTTAAACAAAAATTCTCCAAAGAAAACAAGAATTTTCTCTTCATAAATACATCATTTTAACAAATTATGACACTCGGTGGACTAATAAGTTGTTACATTTAGACATCTAAACGTACGCAGAGAGTGTTAATTAATATTTATGAATAATAAATTTAAATATTTGCAGTGAAAACAAAATACAATAGAGAAAAAATATAGAAAAAATAGATAAATGTATATTTCAAATTATTACCTAGCTCAAAAAGTCTGAAGATTTCAAACGAAAAATTGATATCATAATATTATACATTTTACACTTCAGTATTAAAAATTTGGACATACTTCGCACTATGGGCATTCTTCACTCCGCAGGTGGGATAATCTTGGTGGGTGTGTAAATTGAAGAGTTAAAAAAAAACGATAAATAAATCATTTCTTTCATAAAGTAAATCTGAGCAGAACTTAAATTAATTGCACAGAATAATAATGATTTATAATTATTAATTTTATATTGAATCAAACTTAAATGATTTTAGAATAATAGGTTAGGAATCGAATACTAAAATTTCTAAACTATTATTATTAAAAGCAACTCGAACACTATCTTTTTCTTATTCAAACTTTACGATAATTTAAATATGGAAATACAGTAAGAGAAATATTTTAGCGCAAAAAAATTTTGAAAATGTGAAAAAACTTTTTTCCCGCCAAAATTGTTTTTTTCCCGTTCTCAGATTTTTTTTTGCTATAATAACAATCTATATCATTTTTAAGTAAAATTGTCTAGAATAAACTGAAGCTCCGGTCAGAATCGCCTCATTGAAGAAATGATTTATCGTTCCTTTAAAATTCTATACACCCACAAAGAGTACCCCACCCAACAAGCGAAGATTACCCAAAATGCGAAGTATGTCCGGTTTTAACTACTGAATCTAAATAAAAAAATATCCAACATTTTTTTTTCTTATTAAATTCATGTTTATGAATTAGATATCAACAAATTAACTGATAAAATTACATAAAATATACATGAGTCATATAATTTAGATATATCATATTATTATTTCTTATATTTCTTCTTTTAACCCTTGCCTAAATTTAACTATCAAAATATATTCTCTTTTTAGTTATTTTATAGTAAAAATATAATCCTAACCTTGACCAGAAAAGTGACAAGTAAAAATATTTGTAGAGTTTATTTGGTTTACACAAGTGTGTCAAAAATTGACGAGTATTGGGTACTTTAAAAACAAATTGCAGGTAGTTTTTCTTTTGGTTGGAAATAATTATTATGGTTGTTAACGCAAAACACCATATGCATATTATACTATACTACCTAAGATTGTTTACATACTTAGCTTAACCCAATGACCGACTAGAATAAAATGCTTTCAAAGTTCAAGTTTATGTTTACTATTAGACACATGAACATAATATACATATAAAATGGGTTCGCCCGTTTATTGTCTGCATGCACGTCTTTTGTATGAAATTTTACATGTCATCACAAAAGTTGACAGGTGACAAAAGATATCGATTACGTTTCTACTAATGTGAATGAAATTATTAAGAATGTATTTCCATTTAGAAAATTAAAACTCAATATAATAATAATACTAGGTCAATGGGTCAGCAGTTTTAACTTTTGTATGCCCTATAACCATTGGACTATTAATTGAAAACTGTGGTAGTTGAATTTGTATTCTAAGCACTTCAACATTTATTTATGGATAAAAACGGCAAAAATATTGATTTAATTTAATGGATTTTCATCTAATAACATCAATTTTAGATTCTGAATGAAGTGAAGAAGCTAGTGTTTTTACAATGATGTTTATTTTTTTTTTTTCTGTGAACAACTTTTCGTATAGAAATACTTGTCCAAAAGTTTCGATCAATAACTTTTTGAAACCGGATTTGCCTCTAGATTGTACTTTAAAGAGGTCATTTTTTGAATTTCTCAATTCTTC